>JAQZBX010057490.1:0-17954 GCA_029593785.1 Cabassous unicinctus
GCAAAGGAAACCAAGCAGCCCTGCCTGAGGTGACCCGAGCCAGGCCGGGGCGGGAGAGGCAGCTGCAGTGGGCAGGACGCAGGCAGGACAGACTGACCGACGGACACTGGCCAGAAGGAGGGAAGGGTCAAAGATGACTTCTCCAAAGGGGGACGCTACCCTCTTCCTGCAGTGCCCCTCCTCCACGGCGCTACCCCCCTGCCCCCCAGATCACGCTCTCATTCCGGGGACCACAGAATTCCCTGCCCTTCCAGGGCCTGCACGGGCCTCTCCCCCAGGTCCACCCTCCCAGAGCAAACCACGCCACCAGCATGTGGACCCAGGCCTGCGGCCAAGGGCGGCCTTCGCTAGGGAGCACGGCTGGAGCTCGGATCTGAGGGCCGGGGCATCCTCACCACGTCCGAGGCCCCTCCCGGTGCGGGAGGTGGGAGGCCGGCGGTGCTGCTCTCCCCCTCGGCCGTCGCGTTCTCCCCAGGACCCCGGGGGCTGCGAGGGGTCTACCCTCCAACGTGGGCTTCCGGGATGTTCTGAAGGTACCGGAGGACAGAATCCATTTTCTCCAACAATGCATTTGCTTGGCTTTCTTCAGAACTTTTAAACAGTAGACTGTGGTGTCTGGACCAGCTCGCGGGCGCCTGTCCCGGGCCCGGCCAAGGTTGGGGCGGCCGATTATTTTATTCCCTTTCGCAGTCGAGGGAGGACCCTGAAGCCCAGCAGGGGTGAGGGGTTCGCCCTCGGCCACAAGGAGGGAGGCGGCAAGAGCAGGCTCCTGTGGAATAAGAGCAAGGGGGGGACTCCTCGGGCCGGGGGTCTCCTAGGAGGTGGATGGCTCTGCTCTGCTGCTGCACTGACGCTTTCTGACAAAGCCTGGGCTCTCCCAGAGAGAAGGCGGCAGCTGCAGGTAACGTCTCCATTTGTGCTCTGGGTCACACACCCCCATTTGTGTACTGCGTCTTCCCCCACTCCCCATTTGTGCACCGGGTCTCCCACCACCACCACCATTTGTGCTCTGGGTCCCCCCACACACCTCCTCATCTGTGCTCTGGGTCACCCCGCCCCCATTGTGCTCATTCTTCAACTGCCCCCTCTCTCCTGCACCGTCACCGTCTTCCTTTCAATCAGATTATTCCCATCAGCATACAGAGGTGCTTTGATTTCTTCCATAATTAAAAAGAAACACAACTCTTGACCCCGTGCCCCCTACTACCATCCGTCCCCTTGGAGCTGCCTCTCCCTCTTGCTGCAGCTCCTCTTCCTCTTCTCTCCAACCTGCTCCAACCAGGCTTTTCCCCCACTGCAAAGGCTCCAAGTCCCAAGACCTCCATGCTGCCAGCCCGTCACTCCTCGGCCTGCACTGACCGGAGACCTTCAGACTTCCCCTTGACCGCTTGGCCCAGTCAGCCCCTCCGCCCTGCAACACTCCCTCTCTGGCCTCCAGGAGACCCACTCTCTGTTCTCCTTCTCTCTGCTGGCCTCTCCTCTTCCGTCTCCTTGGCTGGGTCCTGCCCTTCTCCGGAACCTCTGAACCCAGGGAGGCCACAGTTCTCAGGCCCTGCACCTCTTCTCTACCTTCACCCCGTGGTGATCACAGAAAATACACTTTATATGCTGGTAGTTCCCAAATGCATGCTCCTACCTACCCATGCCTCAGAGCACTGGATGCCAGCTCAGCACGCCCACACCCCAAAGGAAAAGCCCTGTGCACGTGAAGCCCACCCCGTGCCATTCCCTCCCCTCAAGGGTCGAGTCCTCTTCAGTCTTTTTCTCCAGAGTTCTTAAACCACTTTTTTAAGTTATATTTTCTCCAGAGTTTATCATTGTTATTTCTAGGAAGATTAGTCCAACGCAAGCTCCTGCAGCGGTACCAGAGCTGGAATTTCCCTGGAAACACTTTTTATTACTAATATCTTTAGTTGCTGGATTGTGTTTGTTTAAAAGTGAAACTGCGCTGCTCCTGGGCCATGGGGGGCCTTGGGGTTTCTATGCATGGAGAGCCTAGTTATAGAGTGGGGGCTGATGCCACACCGACGCCCCACAGTGCTTTCTACACATGCATGCAGCTGCTCTGAGCACTAAATCTCCTGAAATAAGCCGTGGGCCTATGTTCCATTTCGGAAATCAATGCTTCTGTCTCTTACGCTGCAAACTGCAAAAATCACCTGCGAGCTCTCCTAGCATAAGGGCAGACCACGTACTGGGCGGGCGGGTCCCAGCCTTCCAACACAGGACCCTCCCCTGGGAGCTCACCTGTCTCCTCTGAGTGGGGGACACTGAGCACAGGGGCAGCCTGCCTTACGAGGGGCACAAGGCAGCAGCTAAGGTGACAGATGGCAGTGCTGGTGGCTCTGGATGACCCCAGCAGGAGCAGGGGTGGCAGCAGCTTCACAGAGCCATGGACAGGCCCTGGAAAAGGGTAGGAAATAAAAGACAGGGAAAACATATTTTTCAGGAATTGGTCTTTGCTCTTCTTCTTCACCTCCCAACCCAGCCAGACCATCCATTGCCTTCATCCCCTGAAGGCCATCTCCCACCTCTCCCCAGGGCCTGCGCAGAGGCAGCCAGGTATGGGGCAAAGCACCTGACCAAGGAGTCAGCCAGCCTTGGGTTCCAACCTCGTCCCATGCTTACCAGCAGTGTGACTCTGATCACTCGTCTCTGAACTTCACTTTCCTCTTTGGTAAAGTGGAAATGGTATTACTTAGCTTTGAAGGTTATCGTGAAGATTAATGATAGTAAGGTAAAGAGCCTGGCACGTGAGAGGTGGGTATGTGATCAGTGGTATTCCTTCCCATTGTTGTCATCACCATCACCATCGTCGTCACTTAATGAGCCGTTGTTCCACAACAACTTCGGTCTCTACAAAGCTCTTTGCTTGTTGCTGGAGCCCTGGCTTGGACACTTGCATTCTTTGCCCGGCCCTGACCGCTTTCCTGGGTTCCCAGATGCTGTTTCCTCACCATCTGGACTCCAGACATAACTTCCCTTGCCCTGCGTATCGTACGTCCCTGCTCCTCCTGGCCTTGGCAGGTGTCGCTGGCCTTGACCACCTATCTTGACCAACTTGGCCTTGACCAACTTCCCCCAGGGTCTCTCCTACCCAGCCATTCCCAGCTGGGAGCTCTGGTCCCCAAGAGGCCGAGTCCTGCCTGACCCAAGCCTTCATCTGACTGACACTCAGCTGACATGGCCCCTGTACACCACTGCCCCGTACCTGCCTAAAGGCCCCTGAGGAAACTGCACCATTCACGCTGGAAGAGCACATACTCGCACCGATAAACCCATTGCCGTGAGTCTCTAACAAGAGGCTGAGCTCCCGGGTGTAAATGGAAGCACATAGCATCCAGAGCCTCTGGCTCTGCTCCCCCACTTATTCACTTACTTACCTAGGCAAGTTATCAGTGGCTTCTCAGGGTCTTCATCTGATGAATTCTTCCAACAGTGCCACACTCACGTTCCTTCCGATGTTGCTGGAAATTAATTCAATGCAAATTAGTTTTCCTCATCACTTTTCCTCCAAGGACAGGCCCCGTGTCTTGAAATGTTCTTGTTTCTCAAGGTACCTAAATAGCAGGTGCATTACAATTACATTTGTTAACTTAAAATCAAGGAATGTGAGGGAGTGTGTATAGCTTAGTGGTTTGAGCACCTGCTTCCCATGTACGAGGTCCCAGGTTCAATCCCCAGTACTTGCTAAAAAAAAAAGAAGAAAGAAAAATAATTAAGGAATACAAACTTAGCCTCTGTTGCGTACTTACTAGCACCCTGCTCAGTATTTATATAAATTATAACAGTGGGTCCTCATGACAACCCTGTGTGAATGGCTGTTATTATCTCATTTCATGACTGAGAAAACTGAGGTTCAGAGGGGCAAAGTGAATTCCCCAAAGTCATGTTGTAGCTGAACCAGGATTCAAGTCTTCATCTTTCTTAATGGCTGCACCAAACTGACCAGGCAGAAGCCAAACTATAAAGGGAAATAACGGCTACCTGCAGATTTCAGCCATCTGTACAAAAAAAAAAAAACCCTGCCATGAATCAAAACAAAGTACAGAAGAAAATTGATTGGAGAAAATAATTGCAACATAGCTTAGCAACCTTAATCTGTAAAAATGCTGACTCATCAGTAGAAAATGGGCAAAGGGCACAACCAGGCAATCTACTAAAAATGAGTCAGAGAGGCCCAGTAAGGACATGCAAAAATGCCCAGCTTTGCTAGTGTGTACAGACGCGGGTCAAATCCACTCAGAGATCAGACTGGCAAAGACTAATCATCCCCACGGTTTGGCAAAAGGGGAGAGAGGCAGGCACTTCCAGAAACCGCTACCGAGATTGTCCCGCAGCCCAGTTTTCTGGAGGCCAATATGTATCAAGAGGCTCAACAATATGCCCTTTGATTCAGCAACTGCTCTTCAAGAAACAAACTCTGAATCAGCTGCGGTTATACCCTCAGAGAACATCTCACAACCCGGAGGGCAGAACCGCGTCGGTGACTCAGTTCTGCAGTTCATCTGTCTCTTTAGTTACCACCCTGAATTGCTGACAGATGACACTTACTCGCCATCGCGCCCAGCTGGCCGTGGCACACAATGAGACCTTGTGAGAAGTCGAAGTGGCTGGTTTCACTCAGCGTAAGGAAGCTTCCAGACCTGAGGTACTTAGACAGCTGAGACTTAGCTGAGCCGCGGACTGTCGACTTTCCATCCCTTTCCCTTTCCCACAGTTCCTCAGCTTTTCCCTGAGATTCTCTGAGGGACTCAGGAGTACAGGCTCTGGAGTCGACCGTCCAGCAGCCTCTGGTCCCTCCCGAGTCTGGAGGCCCCTTGGAGAGGGCCACTCCCTGCTCCTGAGTAGCCTTTATGGGGTGACCTAGAGCAGCCACAGGCCACCCTCCCACAGGCATGCCAAGAGCACAGTGTGCAGGAGAGGGGAGGGTGTCGAACCAGGGTGCTCTCAGTTACGTCAAGAGGGAGCCAGGCAGGAGAGAGGGAGGACCTAGGCATACAGAGAGCCCAGCTCCCATAAGAAGTGGGGAAACAATACTGCCCCTGCCCAGGCCTTGGGCATCATCAGTGTCCATGAGCAGGTCAGTCGACACGCTTTGGTGTACGTCTGTCTCCGTCACAGGCAGATCGGCTGGTGGCCCCAGGCCCAGGCCTCTGGGGGCTCCTGAGCCAGGGAGGAAGCCTTTAGCCTAGGAGCTTATCACAGCTCCCGCCCTTTTGGAGGTCAATGGCCCAGCCTGGAATTTCCCTGGAGCCTGGGAAATTCCTCCCCTAAGCCCTGGCGGCCAAGACCTATGGCATCAGAGCAGAAGTGGCTACGTCATCGTCATTGTGGGCTCCTTGGAAGATGAACACGTGGCCCTTATCCAACATAATGCAGCGTTTCAAGTCAGCGGAGCATCCACCCAAGCACAGGGTCCTTCTGCGCACAGGCCCTGCTGACTGCCCAGGCCGCGTGCCCAGGACGTTGGCCCCGTGTTAGACCTCTCACCCTGGCCCCAGCCGATGGGTGCTGTGCAAGGGTCAAAGCTCACAACACTGACGCACGCTTGCCGGGTGCCAGGCAGTGGTCCCAGAGACTAACCAGGACAGTCACGTGCTCCAGGTAAGCATGTGGTCGCGGCAGCGGGAACCGATGAGACTGCGAAGGACAGTGGGGGCAGCAGGGCAGGTGGCCAGTTATAATGTGGTCCCAAGAACTGCAGAGGGTCCTGAATCGCTTCAGTCTCGTTCCCAGGAGACCTACTGTGTGGCCAGAATCCTCCGACGCTGCAGCTGAAGAACCCACTACCCTTTGGCTCCCTGCAGGCTGGGCAGGGACTGAGGGAGCTGCAGCTGGGGCAGGTGGATGCTGAGCTGGTGCTGCAAAGGTGCGGGATCATGGAAGCGTCCGACATGGAGCTGGAGTCCTGCTGGGACGTCACCTCCCCAACCACGCCCCGCGCTGGGCTCCTCCCTTGGGGGAACCCCGCATTGCCGACACCAGCACCTCCCCTGAGCTGTATCTGACAGTACCACCCAGCACTCCCCGTGCCCCTGGGGCATCCCCATCCACACTCAGGGCTGTAATAGGGGGAAAGTCTGCCCTGCGTTGCCTTGGCAACCTGCACCCAGTTCTCCTCCTGCCCCTTCAGACTCCTGAAGCTTCCTCCACGTGGTGGTCCGCTCCTGGCCGCTTCTCCACGCCACCTAACTCCCCCCAGTGGCCCCTCTGGACACGTCTCAGTTTGTCAATGTCTCACTTAAATCCACCTGTGGAACTAAAGCAAACCCTCAAGTGCAGTCTGACTGTTTTAGTTTCCTGCGTTGCTCAAGCAAATACTGGGTTGAACCATGGGAATGTATTCACTCACGGTTTTGAGGTTAGGAAAAAAGTCCAAATCACAGCGATGTTTTCTCTCCAACGTCTGTGGCCTTCTGGTGCTGGCTGCGGCAATTCTTGGTCCTTAGCTTGTCCCATGACAAGGCACATGGCAGCGTCTCCCATTCTCTCCCTTCTCTCCCAGTTTCCCCTGCTGTTCAGCTTCTGGCTGCTTCCCTGGCTTTCTCTCCTTTTGTCTGAATTTCACTTTCTTATAAAGGACTCCGTAAGAGGATTAAGACCCACCTTACCTGAAGTAGCCTTGTCACAAGGTCCTGCTTACAGTGCCCCACCCCCACAGGAGGGGGTTAACTGAAAGAACATGGTTTTCTGGGGCACATCCAGCTGCAAACCACACTGCCCAACACAGAGGGAGGGGACACGTCACTTCTCTTGTACAATAATTTGTCCTTGTACAAAATGTGTCCTTCATTCTATATTTACCAAAAATCTTCCTAGACCCCCAGAACTGTGCCAGAGATCCCAAGGCCACATAGAAGTTAAATAAAATATATGAATTAAAATATCCATATCAGAAATTAAAAATATATATATATTGTGTAGCAGGATGTGGTTAAGCCCCTGAGAGGATGGGGAACAATCAGAATCATCAAAAGCATTCAGCACCTTCTAGAAATGCAGTGGACGTCCCAGAAGAAAATGACAATTTAGCAGTAAGGCCAGTGGAGGCAGGTACCTGATCTGCTTCCAGGCACGTTTCTTTCTGTCCAGGTGCCCTGTGAAGGAGTCTTCTCCCTAAATATGGTCCCCTGGGCAGGTGTTTCTTGTCCCCAGAACATAGCAGGATGTGGAAGAAGATGCCTTCCCAGGATGCAGAGCTGGGGAGAGGCTGCGGTGAGTCTTTACCCAGGAATGGCTACTGTGAAGGTCCCAATAGCAAGAGACACTCTAAAGGAGAGGGAAAAGGGTCCGTCACATGTGCCAGAGAAGGTGTGGGTTCACCTTGAACCCAGCCGGGACGATGAACCGCTAGCCTACTTGTCAGCAAGTACGAGTAAATGTGTAAAGGAGTGGGTACATGAGAAAAAACAAGTCGGGCTTCCCCCCGAAACATGGCCCAGCTCAGAGCTAATGACCACGGGAGTGAATGAATGAAATGAATGAAGCATTTCCTTTCGGAAAGGAAATCGCTTGAGTCTGCTGCATTTTGATGCTGTTTCCCACAATCTATTCATCACCCAGTTGGAGAAAAAAAGTAAGTTCTTGTCCAAGACTGTAAAGCAAAAAATTAATTATGGACCCTATGTACACACACATGCACACACACGATCACACATGTGCACACACATGCGCACACACACAAATGAGCACACATGCCCACATGAGCACACACGTGCACACACATGCCCACATGAGCACACATGTGCACACACATGCATGCACGTGCACACACACACATATGTGTGTACTCAAGCACATCCACAGATGTCTGGCCTGGGTGTCTCCTCGCTCAGCCGGGCACTAACATGCCTTTGTCCCCCCACCTTGGCTTGTTCTGGGGTGCTCCCATCCCTCAGCCCTGCCCCTGCCAGCCCACTCTTCCACCAAAGCCCCCAAGCTCTCCTCCTCCTGGGAGGGGCTTCTTATCCTCTCAGCAGCTTCCAGCAGCTACGGTCCTATACTGGGCAGGAGCCTGAGTCCCTGAGCGACGGGATGAAAACCCCTGGAGAGGACCTGTGGGAAGCTAAAGGCCACCTCAAACCACGGCCCAAGAAGACAACAGAACAAGGCCGTGGCCCTTCCTTGCCTGGATGTCCCTCTGCTACAATTCCTACCTGTGGCATAAATCATACTCACAGTTAAAGCACGTGCTCTGCCCAGGTTTCCCCCAACAAGCCGTGCCCCTTGGACCCATCTGACTATTTATACTCTCACCTTGAGACCCTCACAGGGCAGGCACTGCATCTGCTCGTCTCAGCCTCTCGCCGGCCTCTCCTCGTACAGATCGGGCACTCTGTCAGTCATGGGCAGTGACAGGGGCTCTGTCCCAAGCATCTGGGATCCTATCTTGCATTGTGGTTACATTTTATTGCCAATAAGAAAAAAAGTAGTGGGGGAAGTAAACCAGCTTGATGCCAAGCTGGATCTATAAACAAATTTCATAAACTGTTCTTTGAGGATGATGATTTAAAGAATTTCAACCTGAGCACAGGACACAAACGAGTAAGTGGCAAATGTTTTTCTATTATGTTCCTAAAATAGTTTGGATGCTGGCATGGAATGCTTCCTCACAGCCCAGGATGCCTGAGCACAGCTGTGGCCAAGGTAAAGCTAGGCAGAGCTAAGAGCCCTCTAGCATGCTTTCAATTGTTCAGTGCTAGGTCAATATGGAGACATTACCAGTGATTTTGCTCATGGAAAAGTCTTCAGAGCATTATTCAGCTTAACAAGATCTTGATGAAATGTTTGTGCTATTTCAAAATTGGCAAATCAAGGAAACAGAGTGCTTTCCAAAGTCATTGCCAAAAATATGGCAAGCATCTTCCATAACAATGAAAGAGAGCAGAAGCATCTGTGCGGAGTTTCTGCTTTGGAGGGCTGGGGTGGAGGAATTGATAAGGATGTGTTTTGATCCCCTCAAGGGAGAAAGCTGCATTGGCAAACTGGTGCAGGAAAATGGTCGAGGAGAGGCGGTTTCACAGCCAAGTCAGAGGGGAATGATAGGCGCAAGCTGTCAAAGACGCAAAGAAAGCAGCCCACAGCTAACACCACCTGTGCGGCACCTGAGGGAAAACAGCAGCACAATCCAAATACAGCTCAGGGTACACGGCTCTGCCTTTCAGGTTATAGACAGCCGTGACCTTCCACGTAGAAAGAGCCATGGAAATAGGATTCATTGGCAGGAATAAAAAGGATGAGGAGGAGGAGAAGGAGGAAGAGGTGGAAAAGAAGAAAAAGGCGGAGAAGTTAGTTTCATGTTTCCTTTCACAAACGGGACAAAAAGCCATGTTGTGATTATGACTATCTTCATGCTCTGATGGTACCCACGGTTCTTCCACAGAAAAACAGCATGTGATGTGTCTCTGAGGCCCCACAACAAATGGCCAGTGTGGAAAGTGTTGAAACTACTCCAGCCTCTCAACTCGCCAGAAGCTGGGCGTCAAATACGCTAAACATGAAGCGTCCCTTCACCCTGGGCATATAGAAAACAGCAGTGTGTGGCGCATCAGGCAGCCCCTCCCAAAGCCATTGCACAAGCATTGAATACGATGCCTAAAGGGAAAACGCTCTCTTCTGTCGCCTGCTTGTGTTTTCATTTGTTTCTTTGGTTAGATGGTTTCCCATCCTTTAGCTAAAATATTTATTTTATTTTATTATTTTATTTATTTTAGGAGGTACTGGGAATTGAACCTGGGGCCTCCTACATGAGAAACAGGCACTCAACCACTGAGTTATACCCGCTCTCCTCTTTTTTTATTATTGAAGTATAATTAGTACAAGATGCACAAATTTTAAGTGTACAGGTTAGTGGGTTTCGGCAAATGGGTACAAGCACATAACATAGGATGACCATCTCATTCCAGGTTGCTTGGGACTGTCCCCATTTTAAAACTGAAAGTCCCATGTCCCAGAATCCCTCAGGCCCAGGTTAACCGGGACAGCTGGTCACCCATTTGTAACCACCTTAGTCAAGACAGAGAACATTTCTATCACCCCAAAGAGTTCCCTCATGCCCTTTTGAAGTGAATCATCCAAAGGACCCACTGTTCTGATTTCTATCACCATAGCTTAGCTTTGTCACTTCCAAAATTTCATATAAATGGAATTATACAGTATGTACTATTTTGTGTCTGGCTTCTTTCACTCAATATAATGTTTTTGAAATTCATCTGGATCGTTGCCTACATTAGGGGTTTGTTAGTTTTTATTACTGGGTAGTACTGTATCTAGAACTACAATTTGTTTATTCTTTCACCAGCTGGTGAACATCTGGGTTGTTTTCAGCTTTTGCCTTTTATGAATTAAGTGCCACAAACATCCTTGTACATCTCTCTCTGTTTTTGTTACATTTCTTCTTAAGGACATACAATCATTTCTCTCAGCAAATACCTATGTTGTAGCTTCCTGCGCTGCCCAAAGCAACACCGTGAAATGGTTCAGCTTAAGCAATGGGAACTTACTCACTTACAGTCAGAGCCGAGGAACATGTCCAAATCTAGGCATCATCAAGATGATGCTTTCTACCCAAAGGCCGGCTGCCGGCGATCCTTCGCTCCTCTGCCGCATGGCAAGGCACAGGGAGTGTCTGCTGGTCTCTCCTTCTCTTCTGGGTTTCATTGATTTTAGCATCTTGCTTCCGTGGCTTTCTCTTCCCTCTGCATTCATTCTGTTTATAAAGGACTCCAGTAAGAGGATTAAGTCTCATCCTGAATGAGGGGGGCCACACCTTCCCTGAAGCAGCCTCACCACAAGGTCCTGCTTCCAGTGGGTTCACACCCACAGGAATGGATTAACTTTAAAAACATGTTTTTCTGGGGGACACACAGCTTCACACAGAGTGGAATGTCTGGTCATAGGGTAGACGCATGTTTATGAGAAACTCCCACATGGTGTTCCAAAGTGTCTGTACAGTTTCAAACGCCCACCAGCGATGTTTGAGAATTCCTGTTGTTCAACAGCCTCCTCACCAGCATATGATCCTGTCAGTCTTTGTAATTTTAGACTTTCTAATGGGTGTGAAATGACATCTTATTGTGGTTTTATTTTGCATATCTCTCATGATAAAGATGTTGAGCACCTTTTCATGTGCTTTTTGGACATATTGTATATCATCTTATATGAGGTGATATGTTTAAGTTTTCAAGTTTTTGCTCATTATTTAAGTGGCTTGTTTGTATTTTTTCTCATTGATTTGTAGGAGCTCTTTATATATTCTGGGTACAAGTGTTTTGTCACAACTGTGTATTATGAATTGTTTTCTCCCAGCCTGTGGCTTGTGTTTGCATTGTTATAATGGAGTTTTTAAATAAGAAATGTTTAATTTAGATGAAGTCGAATTGACCAATTTTGTATTTTATGATTAGTGCTTTCCGTATACCATTTAAGAAGTTTTTGATTACCCCAAAGTCTCAAAGATATTCTCCTATGCTTTCTTATAGAAATGTTATAAGTTTAACTTTTAAGTTTAGGCCTAAACTCTATCCTGATTTAATTATTCTGTGTGGTATGAAGTAAGGGACCAAGTTTATTTTCTTCATATAGATATCCAGTTGTTCCAGCACCATTTGCTAAAAACACTTTCCTTTCTCCATTGAATCATCTCGGAACCTTCGTCAAAAATCAATTGACCCCTGTGGAGGCTGAATAGATATCCACTTCCTAGCCCCCAGAACCTGTGAATACATTAGTGTATATGGCAAAGGGGACTTTGCAGATGTGATTAAGCTGAGGATATTGAGATGGGAGATTACCTTGGATTGTCCAGTTGGGCCCAATGGAATTACGAGAGTCCTCATAAGAGGCGGGTGGGAGGACCAGAGTGGAGAGGAGATTTGATAATGGAAGCAAGAGGCTGGAGTGATGAGGAAGGGATCGCTAGCCAAGGAGTACAGGTGGCCTCTAGAAGATAAAAAAGGCAAAAGAGCAGATTCTTCTCTGGAGCCTCCAGAAGGAACGCAGCCCTACTGACACCTTGAGTTCAGGCTTCTGACCTCCAGAACTAAGAGGTTAACTCTGTGTCGTTGTATACCTCTAGTTTGTCGTACCGTTAGAGCAGCCTTAGGAAGCTAACACACGCATACGTGTGTGAGTCTTTCTGGACCCTATTCTGTTCCGTTCACCCGTTTGGCTTTCCTGAGACCAGTAGCCCATTGATTACTGTAGCTTTATGGGAAGTCTTAGGCCACAAACTGCAAGACCTCTGACTTTGCTCTTTTTCAAATTAGTATGGCCATTCTGGGTCCTACGCCTTTCCATGTAAATTTTTGAATTAGCACTGGGTTCCACAACAAAGTTCTGAGATTTGGATGTGAATTGCTTTCCATCTATAACCAATTTGGGGAGAAGTGACATCTTAACAAGATTGAGTAGTCAATAAGGAGTATTTGTATTTATATTTAGGTCTTAATTTCTATCTCCACTTTTTTATCCTTTTCAAGGTTAAAATTATTCCCAATAGTTTACTTTTGATGCTATTATAAACAATATTTTTAGAATTTCTATTTTCCAGTTATTTGTTGCTAGTGTAAAGAATACAATTAATTTTTTTCAATATGGACCTTGTATACAGAATCTTTACTAAATTCAATTAGTTCTAGTGGATTGTTTTTCTAGATTCATTCAGATTTTTCTACATACATAACCACGTCATCTGCAGTAGTTTTAGTAATTTTATTCCAGTCTTTATGCTTTTTTTTTTATCTTACTGCACTGACTAGGATGTCAAGTACAATGTTGAATTGATGTGGCAAGGATAGCTATCTTTGCCTTTTTCCCAGTCTTAGAAGGACACTGCTCAATATTTCACCCTTAATGTGATATTAGCTGTAGGCTTTTTTGTTTGTTTGCTTGTTTGTTTTAGGAGGTAACTTTAGCAGTTGGCAAGTTTGATGTAATTATGAATTCCAAAAATAGATATTGGATCATGCTTGTAAACTGGTCTGCTAATCTGGGCATGATTAAGTTATGATTAGGGCATTGACTGGGCCACGTCAGTAGGGCATTGAGCCCCACCCCTTGGTGGGGCGGGAATCAAATATAAAAAGTATGGCAAAGAACAGTGTTGGAGCAGTTCTGATGTTGGAGTTTTGATGCAGGAGCCGGGAAGGTGAGCAGACGGAGGAGCCTGGTCGTGAGGAAGGAGAGAAGGCCCCGGAATAGAGACGAGCCATTCACCTGACAGTTCACAAATGGCCTTGTGGAGAGAGGCAGAGCCTAGAGAGCCTCATAGTCTACAGCTGACCTTGTGGAGGAAACAGAGGAGCTGAGCCGAGAGAAACGCAGCCCTGGGAAGAGAGGAACCCAAGAAGTCTGAAGCCTGGCAAATGTCGGCAGCTGCCTTGCTGCAACACGTAACAACAGACTTTGGTGAGGGAAGAAACTTATGCTTTATGGCCCGGTAACTGTAAGCTTCTACCCCAAATAAATACCCTTTACAAAAACCAACCAATTTCTGTATTTTGCATCAGCACCCCTTTGGCTGACTAATACAGGCCCTGAGATCAAACCTAGGACCGCATACATGGGAAGCAGGCGCTCAACTACTTGAGCTACATCTCTTCCCCATAGCTGTAGGTTTTTGATAGCTGCCCTTTATCAGATTGTCCTTTCTCTTTCAAGTTTGCTGAGAGTATTTTTCTTTTAAATCATGAATGGGTACATTGAATTTTATGAAATGCTTTTTATGCATCTATTGAGATTATCATATTTTTTCTCCTTTATTCTGTTAATGCTTGAATCATGATAGATTTTCTAATGTTAAAACAGTCTTACATTTGGGATAAACTCTACTTGGTCATGATGTATCAACCTTGTATATATTACTCAACTTGATTGACTAATACTTTGCTGAGGATTACTGCATGTATGTTCATGAGGGATATTGGTCTGGAATTCTCTTTTATTATAATAGCCTTGTCAGATTTTTATTTTATTTTATTATTTTTTTACTTTATTTTATTATTTTTTATTTTATTTTATTTTATTATTTTATTTTATATTTTATTTTATTATTTTATTTTATTTATTTTATTTTATTTTACTTTTCACCTCCCCTTCCCCCAAGATGGCTCCCTCATCTGTCTGCTCATTGTCTGCTTGTCTTCTTTAGGAGGTACCGGGAACCAAACATGGGACCTCCCATGTGGGAGGCAATTGTCCAACCACTTGAACCACTTCCACTCCCTGCTGGTTGTATCATCTGCTGGTTGCAGCAGCTGCTCATTGCAGTGTCTGTGGCATCTGCTGGTTGTGGCGTCTGAAGTGCCTGCTGGTTGCAGCATCTGCTCATTGAGGCATCTGCTCGTCTTCTTTAGGGAGGCACTGGAAACTGAACCTGGGACCTCCCATGTGGGAGGCAGGCACCCAACTGCTTGAGCCACATCTATTCCCCCCTTTTCAGATTTTTGTATCAGGATTTTACTGGTCTCATAAAGACAACTTGACAAGTGTTCACTTCTCCTGTATTTGGAAAATTTGTCTATGATGGATATCATTTCATACTTAATTGTTTCATAGAATTTACCACTGAAACCATCAAATCTTGGAATTTCTTTGTAGGAAAGTTTTTAATAATTTAATTAATTGGAAAGATATGAGACTACTAAAATGTTATTAATTTTGGCAAGTCATATTGTTGAAGGGATTTGTCCATTTTATCTATGCTGCAGAATAAAGTTCTTCCAAATCCTTCATTGTTATCCTTTTAACGTCTTAGAATCCATAGTGATGGTCCTCTTTCACTCCTAATATTATGGTATTCTACCTTTTTTCCCTTAATCAGTATTGCCAGGAGTTTAACAATTTTATTAATCTTTCCAAAGAACCAGTATTTGGATTAATTGAGTTTCTTTATTGTTTGTTTATTATTTCATTGATTTCCACTCCATTATATTTTTTTTCTTTTTGCTTTGGGTTTAATTTGCTCTTCTTTTTCTAGCTTCTTAAAGTTGAAGATTAGTTACATATGTTTAAAACTTTTCTTCTTTTCTAATAAAACAATTTAATGCTACAAATTTCCCTAAGGACTCCTGTAGTTGCATTCCACTGATTTTAATATGTTGTGTTTTTTATAATTGAATTTGACATATTTTCTAAATTTTTTGTTATTTCTTCTTTTATCCATGGGTTATTTAGAAATGTGTTGCATAGTTTCCATGCATTTTGCAATTTACTAAATATCTAAATCTTCTATCTAATTTAATTCTCTTGTGGTCAGAAAATATACTGTGTATATTTTTAACCCTTTTAAATTTATTAAGACCCGTTTCATGGACCAGTATATGGACTAACTTGGTGAATTTCCATATACAATTGAAAATAATGTGTATTTACAATTGTTGGGTGTATTTTTCTGAAAACATCAATTAGGTCCGGTTATTTGACAGTATAGTTCAAATCTCCTATCTACCTGTTCTATCAATTACTGGGAAAAGGGAGTTAAAATCTCCAAGTATAATTAATGACTTCTCCCTTTAGTTCTGTCTTTTTTTTTTCTGCATGTGTTTTGAAGTTATGATATTAGATAAAAACCTGTTTAAGATTGTGTTATCTTCCTGGTGTATTGACACTTACTTTTGGGATATTTTAAAATAACTTTCATCTCTGGTAATACTCCTTTACTTGAAGTCTACTTTTTCTGATATTAAAATAGCCACAGCAATTTTCTTATGCTTAGTGTTTGAATAGTATATCTTTTTTTTCACCCTTATAACTTCAACTTGTCTTTATATTTAAACTTGTCTTTATATTTAAAGTGCATTTCTTATATCTTAGAGTTGAGTCTTCCTTTTGTTATCCATCCTGGTGTGGCAGTTTGATATAGTTATGAATTCCAAAAATAGATATTGGATTATGTTTGTAAACTGGTCTGTTCCTCTGGGAGTGATTAAATTATGATTAGGGCTTTGATTGGGCCACGTCAGTAGCCCTTGGTGGGTGGGGACTCAAAGATAAAAGGAATGGCAAAGCACAAAGTTGGAGTTCTGATGCTGAGTTTTAATGCTGGAGCCCAGGGAAGTAAGCACACAGAGGAGCTTGGTCGTGAAGAAGGAGAGAAGGCCCTGGGAAAAGAGACTAGCCGTTTGCCTGATAGTCTACAGCTGGCCTTGTGGAGAGAAGCAAGCCTGAGCCCAGAGAGAAGCAAGCCCCGGGAAGAGAGGAACCTAGGAAGCCTGAACTCTTGGCAGAAGTCAGCAGCCATCTCGCTCTAACATGTGGCAACAAACTTTGGTGAGGGAAGTAACTTATGCTTTATGGCCTGGTAATTGTAAGCCTCTACCCAAAATAAATACCCTTTTATAAAAACCAACCAATTTCTGGTATTTTGCCTTAGCACCCCTTTGGCTAACTAATATACCTGGCAATCTCTGCCTTTTAATTGGAATATTAGTCCATTTATATTTAATGTAATTATTAATATAGTTGAGCCTTATTTTCCCCCCTCTCTATGCTTAAGACTTTTTTCTCTACCTTTGGTTTTCAGACATTGACCAGAATGCACCCAGGTGTCATTTTCTTTGTTTCCATCATGCTTGGGATTCACTGAGATTATTTTGATCTGAGGCTTTATGTTTTAATCAAAATTTGAATATTATTGGCCAACATCTCTTCAATTTTTTTTCTTCCCCATTCCCTCTCTCCTCTACTTCTGGGATTTCACCATGTATCTTAAACAACTTGATACAGACCCATAGATCATTGAGGTTCTGTTCTTTTTATAATTTTTTCCCTCTCTGCCCTTCAGTTTGAATAATTTTATCAATCATTTCTCAAATTCACTTTCTTTTACATGATCAAATCTGTTATTACTGTTCAATAAATTTTAATTAAAATTTTGTACTTTTCAGTTCTACAATTCCATTTCATTCATTTTCAGAGGATCCAAATCTCTCCTGAAATGTCTTATCACTTTATCTATTATATCCATATTTCTCATAATTATTTTTTTATTTATTCAAAGATACTTAGATTACATAAACGTTACATAAAAAGTGTAGGGGATTCCCATATGTCCCACTTCCAACCCTTCCCATATTTTCCCACATTAACAACATCCTTCCTTAGTGTGGTACATTTGTTACAAGTGATGAACACATATTGGAGCATTGCCACTAAGTGTGGATTATAGTTTACATTATAGTTTAAATTCTCTCCCACACAGTTTTGTAAGTTATGACAAGATATATAACGTGCTTGTCTGTCACTACATCATTCAGGATAATTCCAATGTCCCAAAAATGCCACCATATTACATCTATTTTTTAAATATACTTAGGTTACATAAATGTTGCATAAAAAATATAGGGGATTCCCATATGCCCCACTCCCCACACCTCCCACATTTTCCCACATTAACAACATCCTTCATTAGTGTGGTACATTCATCGCAATTGATGAACACATTTTGGAGCATTGTCACTAAGCATGAATTTAGTTTACATTGTAGTTTACACTCTCTCCCACCCAATTCTGTAGGTTATGGCAAGATATATATGGCCTGTAATTGCAATGTCATTCAGAACAATTCCCAAGTCTCGAAAATGGCCCTGCATTACACCTGTTTTTCCCTCTCCCTGCCCTCAGAACCTCCAGTGGCCACTGCCTCCACATCAATGATATTAGGTTGGTGCAAAAGTAATTGCAGTTTTGTATTGTTGAAATTTGCCATTTGATATTGGAATACGTTCTTAAATAAATGTGGTTATGTTATATATCATTTTAATGTGCATTTCTTGCTTTATGTTTTTTTGCTAATGACTTATTACTTGCTGTTTATTTTATATTTATTTTAGACTATGGAAAAAGCAAATTTGAGTGATTTTCTTATCTGAGTTCAAAAATAGGTCGTAAAGGGAAGCGGCTGTGGCTCAATTGGTTGGGCTCCCGTTTACCATATGGGAGGCCCCGGGTTC
>JAQZBX010057491.1:0-17954 GCA_029593785.1 Cabassous unicinctus
CTCAAACATTCCACATAAAATATCTTCATCCTTATGTTCCAACATATCTAAAATAACTTCCCCATCCCTCAACTTATTCCTGTTTTTCTATTTCCATATTTCCACTATTAGTGAGTATTGGTACAATTATTAATCCAGTTACCCAAGCCCAAATCCCAGAGTCATTTTCATTAATTAATAATTTCATTCATTCTTTTTCATTCACCTATTCTAGAGATACACAAGTAAATGTGTGAGTGTATGTGTTCATATGTGTCCATATGCCCATGCAGCTTCAATAAAGTGTTGGGGAAGACCTCACTGAAATGAAATTGAGCAAAGAAGTGAAGAAGGTAAAGAAGCAAGCTATGCAGATATCTGGGGAAGTGCATTCCAGGCAAAGGGAACAGCCAGAACCAATGCCCTGAGGTGGCACTGTTCCTGGGGTATCCAGTGAAGGGGAAGGCAATCATTACAGCTGTTAGAGAATCAGCCAGAGGGAGTAGTAAGAGATAAGGGAAGGCAGATCATGGTGGGCTAGGGTTCTAGGCCATTGGAAAGACTTTGACTTTAATACTGGTGAGATGGAGAGCTAACAGAAGCAATTAGGAGGCTAGTGCAATAATCCAGGTGACAAACAGTAGTGGCTTAGACTACAGTGGCTGCAATGGAAGTATATTCTGGATATATTTTCTTTTTAATGACAGGATTTGCTGACACACCAGATGTGGGGTATCAGAGGAAGAGAGGAGCCATCATCTCTTCTGAGCAGATGCTGCTGCAACTACCAAGATGGGGAAAAATGTGAGTGAGCAAGTTTCAAGGGAGATCAGGAGTTTGGTTTTGGACAAATTAAGATTAAGATATTGGGAGTGGATGTAGTTCAAGCGGCTGAGTGCCTGCTTCCCACATACAAGGTCCTGGGTTTGACTCCTGGTACCTCCTAAAAACAAAACAAACAAACAAAAAAAACCAACTCGGGGGAGCTGATGTAGCTCAGTGTTTGAGCACCAGCCTCCCACATACAAGGTCCTGGGTTCAATCCTTGGCCCCAGTACGTCAAAATAAAATAAAATAAATAAAATAAATAAAATAAAATAAATAAAATAAAATAAAATAAAAATAAAATATAAAATAAAATAAAATAAAAATAAAATATAAAATAAAATAAAATAAAATATAAAATAAAAAAATAAAATAAAATAAAAAAATAAAAAATAAAATAAAATAAAATAAACAAATAAAGATTAAGATATCTAAGTGGCAATGACAAGTAGGCAGTTAAATATATAAATCTGGCATTTAGGGAAGAGGTCCAGGCTAGAGATATAAATATGAATCAATACCAAATATCTAAAGTCACAAGACTAGATTTTACCACCACAGTAGATAGAGAATAGAAGATGCCCAAGGACTTAGCCTTGGGATACTCCAGTGTTAAGTTGTTGGAGAGAAGAGGAAGAAAAAGCAAAGAAGTCTGAGATGGGATGACTGGTGAGGTAGGAGGAAAACTAAGAGTGTGTGTGTCCCAGAAGCCAAGAAAATGAAGTACTGTAGGAGGAGAGAGTGGACTACTATGTCAAACACTGCCAACAGGTCAAATAAGAAGAGGGTGGAAAACTGACCACTGGATTTAACAACATGGAGGTCATTGATAGTCTTCACGAGCAGGAATTAAGTAGAGATTTAACCAACAACTCTTTCAACAAGTGATGCTATAAGGGGAGCATTGAAATGAGGCATAGCTAGATAGGGAAGTTAAGTCAAGGAAGTTTCTTTAAAATGGGAGAAATGTCAGCATGTTTATATGCTGATGGGAATGACTGAGTAGAGAAAGAAAAATTCATGATACAGGAGAGGGGGGACAAGTGCAAGAGTATGTCCTTCAATAGGCAAAAATGGGCTCTAGCACAGAGTGGGGTCTAGTATACTGATGAAGAAGAGATTTAAATAGGAGCTTGTGCAACCTATATAACTTATTTTGTTTATCATATGCAGTGGTTTGAAGCTGTATGTAGCCCAGAAAAACATGTTCTTAAGTCTAATCCATTCCGTGGGTATAAACCAAAAGGGTGTAAACCTTTAGATGAGGTTACTTAAGAGATGTTCCACCTCAATCAAGATGAGTCTTAATCCAATTACTGGAGTCCTTTATAAGAGAATGAAATTCAGAAAGAGACAGAATCTGAAATCAAGGAAGCCAAGAAGAGAAAGGAGAGAGCAGCAGATGCCGCCATGTGCCTTGCCATGTGGCAGAGGAGCCAAGGATCTCTGGCAGCCAGTCTTTGGGAAGAAAACATTGCCTTGATCTGGATATTTATTTTCCTGGCCTCAAAACTGTAAGCTAATAAATTCCCATTGTTTAAGCCAACCCATTTCATGGTATTTGCTGGAGCAGTGTAGGAAACTAAAACATCATCTCTCCCCACACTAAAGTGTAAGTTCTATAAAGATAGGGATTTTTGTCTGTTCTATTCCATGCTATAGCCTAGAATAGTACCTGGCACATAAAGGGATACAATAAATATCTGTGTAAGAATGGAGTGGGTTCAAGAGAGAACAAAATGAGAAGGCACAAGTATAGATAACTCTTTTGATAAGTTTTCCTATAAGGGAATGTAGAGAAATATGGCAGAAGCTGGAGGAGGATGTGGGATCAGATGACTTTTTAAGATAGGGACTATGACAGCATGCTTGTCAGTGCTGAGAAATGATCCATGAGAGAAGGAAAAATCTGATGATTCATGAAAGAGTATAACACCGAATGAAATCAATGAATAAAAGAAAGGGAATGCAATCTAGTGCTGAAGTAGAGGCACTGTCTCCAATAGAAGCATGGGCATTTTATCATTTTGACAGTGAAGACAGAGAATATGGGCATTGTATAGGTTGAATTGTGTGTCCTGCCCCCTCTCCCAAAGATACGTTGAAGTCCTAACCTCCAGTACCTGCGAATGTGACCTTATTTGGAAATAAAAAGAGTCATTGCTGATGGAATTAGTTAAATTAAAATTACGGGAGTAGAGTGAGACCTTAATCCAATATGATTAGTATCATAAGAGGCATAAGAAGACTGTAGCACAAGAAGGGGGAAAAGAGAGAGAAGGCGGTCATGTGATAATAGAGGCAGCAAATGAAGTGCTGCACTGGTAAGCCAGCAAGGATTACCCGCCGGGCAATGCCCACAAACCACCAGAAACTAGGAAGAGGCAAGGAAGAATTCTCTACAGTTTTCAGAGGGAAAATGGTCCTGTCCACACCTTGTGATTCCCAAATTCTAGCCTCCATAACTGAGACAATAAATTTCTGTTCTAAGCCACCAAGTTTGTGGTACTTTGTTAGAGCACCCCCAGGAAAGAAATACAGGCATCTAGGCAAGGGTGTGAGATAGAAAAGGTAAATGGAACAGATGAGGTGTTCCTCTCATTGTTTCTATTTTCTCAATATTTTTAAAAAACCTCATAAGCTAAAAATAAGGAATGGGTAGGACATATTGGGAATTTAAGGAAAAGGGGTGGGAAGAATTGTCTTGGAGTGTAGGCAAATTATTGTCCAAGAAAACCGGTAAAAGTGACTAAAAGACTTACTTTAGATTAGTGAATATGAGTCAAAAGTGAGGAAAATCCCCATGGTTGTTTTTCTCCAGCCATTTTCAGTTGTCATGGATGCCAGGTGCGGAATAAAGATGATAGATGGATTTAGCCGGTTTGGTTCATAAGCAAGCGAAGGAGAAGGAAAGGGACAAGGAAAAATGGATTATGAAATCTAAGATGAGTAAGGAGTTGAGAACATGAAGAGTATCCCAATAAAAAGGCTGCAGGGTTAATGGACTAGAGGTCCTTGTCGGGTGGAAGAGATGTTGGAATGGGGGTTCTCAGTTATTCCTCAAGACAAGTCTACGTCAAGATCATGGAAGTGAGTGAAAGTGAGTGAAAATAGCTTTCCCTTCCCCCAAATCCTTTCCCAGCAAAGTAGGGGATAAACCTCTCTGAATCCCTAAACCACGCTCCATTCCGCCCCCTTTGTCAGGAGAGATTATACTCAAACCCGGAGCGGAGCTCACAGTTGCTCCTCCTCTCCATTCTCCTCCCCACGCCGCCCCAAATTTAGGGCCGAACTATCCCAGCAGGCGGCCCCACCCAAACTCACTGTTTGGGCCGGTGTTGGGCGTAGCTAACCGCCGGCGAAGAACTTCTTTCCAGTCCATGGCCGACTCCCGCGCAGCAGCTCCTTCATTTGCTGTTTATTAACCGCTCCACCCACCACCAGCTGAGACGTCAGACGCCTACAAGCCTCCGTAAGAGTTAGGAAGGTCGCTCAACCGCCATTTTGGTCATGGGCGGAAGTCTAGGCTAAAGAGGGGGAAAAAAACAAAAACTATTACTCTAGCAATCGCGGAGAACAAGAGGATCACTCTAACAAGGCGGAAAGCAGATGTGAAAGTGATGGAAAATGATCCTCCTTAAGGAGACCTCCCCCCTCACGAAGCCCGATTCTAAAGGCCCAAGATAAGGAAGCCCGTACTTTTATTTGTCTACTTCCTTGGCTCGTGTGTACCACGTGACTCGAGTCCTTTGGCGTTTCCGGCTCCGAGAAAGCGCACTCTCATTTCGCCAGTTCTATTCATTGGTCATTGCTGATAGCTGGAGGTATAAAGGACCCCTAAATCTAGTATAAGTTTTCAACAGCCACTCTGCTCTCTTCTGCTACGAAAAGCCTCAAAGTCGCCTTTTTTTCTCGCAGCCAGGCTCAGCGGAACCCAGTGTCAAGTTGGGTCTCGTCCCCTCCGGCTGGGATTTGCGCGGTGCATTGTGGATGTTGTAATTTCCGCCACGCTTATCGCTGCTTGAAGTGTGAGTTCTGTGGTGAGTTGTTGAATGAAGTGTGCTTCGTTTGTGATCGTTACGTACACAGTCAAGGCCTTGCCCTTCGTGGGCCTCCCTTCTTTATCTAAGTTGTTGGCTCAGCCGACCCCCACCCCACGTCCCCATGTGACTAGTTTTGCGGCGGGGAAGAGTTGTTACGCATGGCGAGGGCCCCTAGACTTTGGCTTTCGCGGCAGTCGTTGCTGTGAGTCTGGGGTTAAGGACTTCCTGTTTTGAGTTTTCGATTTTGTGCCCCTTTTTCAGCCAGGCTCCCGTGGGGCCCACCCCTTTTCAAGACAGTTGTGATCCACGTGATTCGAACTGAGCGTTCCTCCTTGTGCTTTTTCCTCAGATTCATGGACTGAAATTTAACAGCCATCAGAGAACCCTTGGTCCAAGAGGAGGGATTCTTGCTCTGTCTCCTCGTTCTGGAGCTTACCACCTAGTTTGGCTATTCCGGGGTCGTTGTTTAATGAACCGAATTCACCTTGCTTTCGTTTGCGATTAATCAGCTCCAAAAGCGGAACTTCGATTGGAAATCTCCTTTTGAAAAGTTGTGCTTCTCTTCTCCACTCCTCTCTCCGCACTCCCATAGTTTTGCTATAGAAGGAAGGGCTTTTTGAACATCTCTCCCACTGTCTTATGCTGACTTTACTGCATAATGACTTACAGTTTGTTTGGTTTCCGAAGCTTTCATAAGGTTTGGAAGAGCAACCCGCACCTTGGGCTAGGCTCAGGACACTCTCATGTCTCTCTCCTTCTAACTGACTACTATGGCTTAAGGAAACAACGGAGGTGGTTTTCTCTTGCAACAGTGTCTTCACGAAATACCAAAGCAACGAGTCTGCTGAATGCCAAGGCCGAATACCTTGGGGAAGGAGATGAGGGCAGTAATAAGCAAGTTTCTTCTCATGCTCTTCATCTTTTTGCTGCTGGATCGGCTAAGAAGAGATCACAGATGCATCCTCAGAGTGAAGATCATGCCTTGCCACCTCCAAGGAGTCCTATTCAACTCCCAACAAAACCTTTGAATTCAGAGGAGTGGGATAAACTTAAGGAAGATTGGGATGGAAAGGCAAATTTTGAAAATTGGATCTGCTCACAGCTGGTTCAGGTTCATAGCTCTGTAGATGTGGCCAAATCCCTGTTGGCATGGGTAGCTGCAAAAAACAGTGGCATTATAGGCTATAACTTACTGGTCAAATATTTGTCTCTCTGTGTCTTTCATAAGCAGACAGCAGAAGTTATTGATGTCTACGAAATCATGAAAGCCAGATACAAGAGTTTAGAATTTGGGGGTTACAGGCTTCTCATCCAAGGATTAATTCACTCAGACAGGTGGAGAGAGGCCTTGCTGCTGTTAGAAGAGATAAAAAAAATCATCACCCCTTCCCCACAAAACTATAATGACTGCATCCAGGGAGCCCTCCTTCATCAAGATGTAAACATAGCTTGGAAATTATATCAGGAATTGCTAGGTTACGATCTTATTCCTTTGTTGAAAACTTTAAAAGCCTTCTTTGATTTTGGAAAAGACATAAAAGATGATCAGTATTCAAACAAACTGCTAAACATTCTTTTTTATTTAAGAGATAATCAGCTATATCCTGGGGAGTCATTTGCACAAAGTATAAAAACATGGTTTGAGAGGTAATTTTGATTTTTTCTTTATATGTATGTTTTTATTCTCATACCTATACCTAAAAGCAACCCCTTTCTTTTTCTTTTTTTTGTTAATTGCTGAGAATCATTACTATTCAGATTATACTTTTTTCCGTCTCTTAGATTTGTTTCCTTTTTCTTAAGACAAAATTTTCTTTTTTAAAAAAGTAACATAAACAATTTGTGCTAGTCTCCACACATCACATAAAAGGGAAATTATAATGCATTTGTAGTTTTTATGTATTTTTTCTTTTTAGAAGGATCATCTGTTTTCTGAGGCAACTAGTATGATGACGAATAGTACTTGGCCAAAATTCATAGGAAGAACAGAATAAAGTGTTTGGCTAGACTGTCCCTAGTTTATATTAGTATTTTCAGAAGTTCCTCTGAAACCAAGTGACTGATACAATGTACTTATATTTATTCTTTGTAATATCTACACTTCATCAGCTTGGATGGTTGGAGTGGACAGTGGATCCTAATCAAACCTGACATACAAGTGTTAAATGGGAAATCTTCAGCTTTCCAGTTTGTTTTGGGTTTTTTCATTATTTGGCTGCTCAGTCTCCAAGGCTCTTTCATTTTCCCTTTGCTTTTATTCTTATTCCTGGCTACATGCCTGTTTATTGCTTCAGTTTAGTTTTGTTTTTTTTTTTCCCCTCATTTCTTTACCACTAATTTGCTGCAGGCTCTTTCCTAAAAATTCATCCCTCTTTCTCTGTTTATATTCTTGCTTTGCTATTATTTATCACATTTACAGGGCTTTGAAGTGACAATTATGCTTTGTCTTTTAGGCTAGAACTAATCAGTCATTTAACAAATTTATTGAATACGGACTGTGGATCAGCCAGATAGTAAAAATCTTTGTATGCCAAGGAGTTTACATTTTATTCTTTTATCAAGAGTGCTGGTTTTGGATTGGGGTTTTAGAAAAGTTAACTGCCAAAGCAGTGAGAAGAGTAGATTGGAGAGGGATTAAAATGGAAAACAGCAATCTCTCTTTGGAGGCAATTGTAGGTTTGGGTGAGAGATGATGAGGTCCTGAAATATATAACTGGGGAAGGAGAGAATGTAATAGAATCAATAGGATTCAATAATACTATGTGTAAGAGGAAAAAGTAAAAGATAAGTTGGTTGAGTAAATAAATCAAAAAATAGTTTTTGAATGCCTCCAGTATAGGCTTGGCACTGTGATTGCTTTGTGATATATAAGATCTGTTATGATGGCATTCACAACCTAGTGGGACTACAATATTTGACAGTTAATAACTGGTTTATAAGAGAAGGGTTAAATAAATCTGGATTAGAGCTATCTCAGGCAGCTCTGTGAAGAAGTTAAGAGTTGGGTTTGATTTAGAGGTTATACTACTAAGTCAGCTGGCTTTCTCTTCAGTGAGATTTGGAGTTGAAGAAGATGAAGGTTGATGATAGGAGAAGAAAAAAAGGAAGGAGGAGATCGAGAGTAGGGTACCATCAACTCTATAGCCTCATCTCAGTGTAACAACTACTCTTCTAATTAAACCATTCTAGGGAAGTATCCTCAACTTCTCAGTTCTTGCTGGCAGAGTTTCTAAATACACTGAATACTTTTGGATTCAGTAGGAATCTAACCTGATGATTTGGTTTTGTAATCTTTTTTGTAGTGTTCCTGGAGAACAATGGAAAGGACAATTCACCACAATCCAGAAAAGGTAAAGGGCATCTTTTAGTTTTTTTTACCTTGTTTAATTCAGGATTAGTAGGTTTTGTTGCTATTTTATTTTATTTTATTTTTTAATTTTTTTAAAGAAACGTTAGATTTCATAAATGTTACATAAAAAATATAGGGGATTCCCATATGCCCCACCTCTCCCCCTCCCACACTTTCCCATATCAATAACAACCTTCATTAGTGTGGTGCATTTGCTAAAATTGATGAGCACATATTGAAGCATTGTTAACTGTGAACTATAGTTTACATTATAGTTTATACTCTATCCTGCGCAATTTTGTAGGTTATGACAAAATATATAATGGCCGTCACTGCACTGTCATGCAGGACAATTCCAATATCCTGAAAATGCCCCCATATTATACCTATTCTTCCCTGTCCCTCCCCTCAGAACCTCTGGTGGCCACTGCCTTTTTACCAATGATAAAAGTTCTTCCATTGCCCGAATAACAGTAAGTCTATAATAGAATAATAATAAGTCTGTTTTAGTCCATTGTTCATTCCCCAATCTTGAGGATTTTGGTATGGTGATGTCCACTGTTACTAATTGAGAGGGGCCTAGGTCCCATGAGGCATATGGATGGAACTATCTTGCTTGGAGTTGAAGACACACTCTGTTCCTTGGGATGGGTGTTGTCCATCATCATCTCCATGTTAGTTGTCCTGGGTGAATCCAATGAACTGAAGAGTAGGTGTTGCAACTCTGCTGAGATTCAGAACTCAAGTTTTGTTGCTACTGATGTTGAAAAATTTTTAAATACACTTGGATAGGATTAGAGTATCTTAGGGAAAAAAAAAAAAGCCATGTTTTGTGTGGGAGAAATTGCAGTGCTCAAAACATTTCTCCTGTTGGTACTGTGATCCTGGTGTGAAGCTTTGGAGATATTTTCCCTTGGTGTTTGGGACCTGGTTGTGTTTTTAGGAATGACTTTAAAAACTACACCTGGAAACCCAGTAGCCTACTCTTGGATTTTCTGGCACACCAATGTGTGATATTATTAGGTTTACAAAAAATGTGATGATCACAAAGGTTTAAATTATTTTTTTTTTTATTACCTTTTGATTTTCTCATGTCTTGGGATTATTCATTTTAGAAAAAGTTCTTTTCCAGGGCATTATTTAACATAAACCATTGTAATTACAGCGGCCAGTGTTTGGGCTGTGGAAAAACCATGGAGTCTATTCACCTGAGTCCAGAAGAGTATGAATTTCTCAAGGGAAAAGTCATGAGGGATGTGATAGATGGAGGTGACCAATACAAAAAGACAACTCCTAAGGTGAGTCTGGAAGAGGTCTTATTGCATTCTTGGATTGCTTCTCTAGAGCAGGGTTGGCAAACTTTTCTGTAAAAGGCCAGATAGAAAATATTTTAGGCTTTGGGAGCCATGCTGTCTCTGTCTTAACTTTTCAACTCTGCTGTTATAGTGAAAACAACCACAGACAATACGTAAATGAATACGTCCAATAAAACTTTATTTATAAAATCGGGAGTGATGTGGCTCAGGCAGTTGGGTGCCCGCCTCCCACATGGGAGGTCCCGGGTTCGGTTCCCAGTGCCTCCGAAAGAAGAAACAAACAGACAATGAGCAGACAACAAGCAAAAAAAAAAAACGAAAACCAACATATAAAAACAATGAGCAAACTAGGGAGACATGTTGGGGCACGGGGAGGGACCTTAAAAAACAAAACAAAACTTTATTTATAAAATCAAGCAGCACAAGATGATGATGTAACAGTAGAGTGACACCAGGGAGAGCCAAGACGAGATGCACTGAAAAACCAGGAGCTAAGGTGGCACAGGCGGTAGGACGCCTCTCTCCCACATCGAAGAATCCAAGGATGGAATCCCAGTGAAGACAGGAGGAGAAGGATGGGAAGAGAGGACAGGAAATGGACACAGAGAGTTGCCCAGTGAATGGACACAGAAACAGCAAAAATGGGGGTGGGGGGTAAAAATGGATAAAAGTAAATAAATAAAAAGGAAAAAAAAAGCAGGCTAGATATGGCTTGTGCTAGTCATAGTTTGCCAACATTTAGGAGAAATTGCTTTAGAATTTGAATGATTGGGTTAGACTGCATCCTTTGAAGTCAGTCCTTTTCTATGTGGGCATAAGTGTACTTTAAAAAAAATAGCTGCTTATTTTTTCTCTGGATTCCTTCCAGAAAACTGTTCTGAAACTCCCATGAAAACATTCTGGTTTCTCATGGTTTTTCTAGTCAAGGAAGTTTAGAGTAACTTGACAAAATTATTTATGTTTTCTTAGTATTGAATTTGATCCTGTAAGTCATTTATAAGTTTTATTTTGCTCATCTTCAGCACTTTATGCTGCCTATTAAGATTAAGTTAAAGAGTAAAATGCTTTTCTGTTGATCATCCTTGGAGAAGGGCTGTCCGTCATCTCATTGAATGCTTTTTCTTCAAGGTACCAAAAGGGAAAATTGTTCTGTCTTCTCACCTGATTTAGAATTTTCAGGAAATACACCTAGAATATATGAAGACCTTTAATCCTAAGAATAAAATAAAAGTCTGGTCCATAAAAGTGATAATCCCATTTTATAGAATATCTTTTAGCTAACTTCATTGGTGAAACAACAGCTAACATTTATTAAGGAATGCTGTAAATACTTTACATACATGATTTTATCTCTCATTTAATCCTATAAGGTACTATTTACTGATAAAATGATTGACACTTTGAGAGATTAAATCTGCCCAAGGACACCCTACTAATAAAACCTAGGTCTGACTGACCCCAAAACCTCTGCCATTGCACTCTCATGCCTCTTCCAGTGGCAATCCACTGTTCATATATGCCTCATAGTGAAGAGGTTGTAGTAGCTCTTAATGCCTTAGAAATTTCTGCCGGCTAAAATATGCTTTAAACAAATTCCCATTTATGTTAGCAAACATCTCTTGAGGATCATCAGTATAATAGTAGTAGATTAAACCCTATGAATGCCTGAGCTCGTCCAGGAAAAGAGTGAGAAGAGCAGGGGCCTGTGTTCAGAACTATATAGGTGGGTTGGGGCAGGGAACACCAACATAGGAAGGGAGATCAGAGAAAGAGATGTCCATGTAGTAGAAGAACAGTGAAGACAAGACTGCATTGTCACAGATGCCAAAAGAGATCACATGTACCAGAGGACTGAAAAGAGTCCATCAAGTTTGGCAACTAAGAAGTCACTGATGACCTAAGGAAGAACAATTTCAGTAGTACACTGGGGACCAGAGCTGGCCAGGTTATAGTAGCTAAATGAACAGACAATGAGCATAAACTCTTCTTTTGAGAAGTTTAGATGAGAAGAAAAAGAAGAAAGAGATGGAATAGTTGTGGCTAGAGGATGGTAGGAGGTCAAGAGAGAGTTTGGGAAGATGGAAGAGACTTGTTCATAGGATTAAAGAAGGGTATCAGTAGAGGTGAAAAATATTAAATAACGGTAAGTAGAAGGAAGAAAGGATTACAAATCAGCAAGGTTCAAGAGAAGGTTGGGAGGGATTGTCAAAAAGAGCACAAATGCAGAGGTTAGAAATGAAGAAAATTTATTTTAGACTAAAAAAGTGAGGATGGTGTGGATGTAGATAAGTATAGGTAGAAGGAGGGAAGGTTGAGGGAAATGACACCTGCTATGTTAAAGGATGCAAGGTGAGAGAGATGGGAGTTGAAAGGAGGACTAGAAGAGAGTGGTGAAGATTTAGAATGGTTCTTGAAGGGAATAGGGAAGATGCTAATCAAGTCAGGAGGATTGCTGTGGGAAATGGGTGCTGAGACTTGAATCAGTGAACTTGCACACATTATTCTGCATGATTGTGGATTTAATGTTTTCCAGCAGAGCTTGACTCACTGAATGTGGTAGTAAATGAAAACAAAACTTAAAGCATTGATCCAGAGTGTTGGTTTTGTGGGTTGGTTGTGGTAACATGTTAGGAGACAAGGGGAGGTAATTCTAACACAGCAGTGAACCTGATCCACTGTGGGGCCCAGGCTGGCAAGGGAAGGAAGAAAGGCCAGAGAGAACTGGCTAGAGGGTTTGAGCGGCTGGTGGTCTCCATGTAGGGCAGAAGAAAAGGTATAGTGAGAGTGTAGGAATGTAACCTGTAAGATAGGGGTCAGAGAGTGGGTGGAATATCTTAGGTTAGGATTTCAAAGGTGGAACAATCTCAGGCCCTGGCCAGAATCAGGATTGGGCCATCAAGGATTGGCTTATATCCCAGGGCAAAGTTCAGCTCAGGAGTGTCCTTTCCCTAAGATTTTTCTCCTTGTTTTTTTGTGGCTCACCATTCATTACAAATATATATTAAAACGTTGTATTATTTTGTATTCAGTGTTTTAAACTATGCTCTCCTGGGAGCATCTAGTCTGACAAATAGCTGGAAGTGCCTTTGGAATTGCCTTCTAAATCTTGCTTATAATTTGGGATTGTGAGGTACAAACTGAGGAGTAATTACTAAATCCATGTTGGTTTTGTCTACTAAAAAAAAAAAAATTGTCAGCTGACCTTCATTAGTACCTAAAATGAGCAGTATCAAAGTTGTTTCGGCTTGCCTGTCTTCCCCAAATAGTACTCTATAATTCAGAACAAAGTAAATGAGACAGCACTTTTTAATGAAATGTTTCTCAACCTTGGCTGCTGGTTAGAATACTGTTTAAAAAATATGGATACCTGAACTCCATCCTCTAAAGCAGGAGGTTTTTTTGTTCCACGGACCCCTTTGCCAGTCAGGTGAAAAGCACGGACCCCTTACTAAGTTCACACTATACTGTGTATTATTTAATAAATATATCACACTCGCACCAACACATTCCCACAAGAATAATTTTTTTTTGAATTTCAATTCAAGCTCATGGACTTCTTGTTAAGAACTTTGTTAAGATTTTGACTTTTAAAAAAACAACAGCTTTATTGAGGTACAGTTGACTTAAATTGTACATATTTAAAGTGTACAGTTTGATGAGTGTTGGCATATGTATACACTGGTGGAACTGTCATGACAGTTAAGATAATGAACATATACATCACCTCCAAAAGTTTACTCATACCCCTTTGTAGTAACTCCCTCCTGTATCACCCCTTTCCCCACCAACCTCAGGCAACCATTATGAAATCATACAGTATTACTTTTTTTGGGAGGCGGGGGTGGCTGGCTTGTTTTACATAGCATAATTATTTTGAGAGTCATCCATGTTGTGTGTATCAATAGTTCATTTTTATTGCTGAGTAGTATTCCATTGTATGAATATATTACAGTTTGTAAATCCATTCACCTGTTGAGGAACACACATGTATTATTTCCAGTTTTTGGCTATTACAAATAAAGCTGTAATGAACAGTTGAGTACAAGTCTTTATATGCACACATACTTTTCTTTTTCTTTGGTATATATTTAGAAGTGAAATGGGTAGATCTTAGGGTAAGTGTGTGTGCAACTTCTTAGAAACTGCCAGACTGTTTTCCAAAGTGATTGTACCATTTTACATTTTAACCACCAATGTTTGAGGGTTACAGTTGCTCTGCACCCTTCATCCTGGCCAATATTTGATATGGTCAGTCTCCTTTCCTTTACCATTCTAATAGGTATGAACTGATATTTTGTGGTTTTAATTTGTATTTTCCTAGTGACTAATGGTGTTGAGCATCTTCTTATGAGCTTAATTACCATCAATTTATCTTTGGTGAAGTGTCTGTTCAAATCTTTTGCTCATTTTTTAAATTAGGTGTTTTGGTTTCTTATTACTTAGTTGTAAAGTTGTTTATATATTCTAGATGAAAGGTCTATTCGGGTATAAGGTTTTCAAATATTTTCTCCTAGTCTGTGTCTTGCCTTTCATTTTTATAACATGCAGGTTCTCATTTAATTGTTCAGACTTGGGACCCTGACATCAGGATCTTTAGCCCCCAGATGATTCTAAAGCGCAGTTAGTGGTTAGGACCACTGCTTCTGAGGTGAGATTTTGAAAGACCTTAATGTATGGCAGCAACTTTGCTATGGAATTGTTTGGGGAGGTAAATTTTTAGCTTTCTTAAATTTTAAACATTTGTTTACTGTACTTAGACAACACAACCAGCAGATGGCAGTAGCGTAACATCTAAAAATTATTCTCGTTTGTAGCCAAGTCAATCAGATTAAAGCATGTGGTGAGCTGCTTTTAATGTTAACCTGAATGTCATCTTCCTAACCCCCACCAAGTTTCTAAATTTATTTCAAGAATGAAAACCTTAGGAAATAGATGGCAGGAAAATAGAAAGGGGATTGAGGTGCTCAGAAGAAATGAATCCACGACTACGACAAAATGGGACTGAGACAGAAAGGAACCCAATGTCAGTGCATGATGGGAAATGATACTTTTCCAGTAATCAAACAGAGCCATTAGAACAGGACAAGACCTTTGGGAACTTTGTGAATGTCTTATTCACAAATTGTGAACAGCAAATTGTGAAATCCTACTTGAAATTACCTCCCACACTGAGAGCTGTTTGCAATAGCCTGACCACTATTTAGAGGTAGGAGTCTGATTACAATGAGTAGAGTGAGGAGCGTACTCTGTTAGAAAAATAATTTATGTGTATAGGTCTTGTTATGTTTGAGCTAGGTAAAAATAAGCTCATGACCTGATGCCTGTGAAAAATATTTCAGAACAAGGATGAAGTGGAACTTGGAATTGTCATTTAATAACATTGAGTGTTATTGGTTATTGATAGGGTCTTGGTGATTGGTGCTTTCTTTTATTATCAATATTTTTCACATAATTTTAAAGTTTAAAATGTGTACTTACACGAGGTTTAAAAAATAAAGTTAATGAGAATATTATTTGTCAAAACATGGGGAAACCACCAAAGTAATGATTACAGGAAATGCATAATTTTAAGTATAAAGGCAACGACAAATCCAGAAGAAATTGATAGAGAAATTCAAGCACTGATGTTTTTGAAGAATGATGTGCTAGAAAAAACTCTGCAGAGTGGAATTCAATAAAAAGGCAATAAATGAACCGCTCATGAGAAATCAAGAGACTGATACACTCACAGATTGAAAAATGTAAAGTTTTTAATATTATGTTTAAGTTTATAGTAATATATTTCAAACCTGGATAAAATGGATAAATTTCTTGGAGTGCATAAATGATTAAAGTTCATTTAATATGTATACAACAGAATGTAACGCTATGTTTATATATTTTTGTTTTATGTATCAGTCCCTTGTAATTTAATTGTAGAATGCTTCTTAAATCTTATAGCAATAAATAATTTCTATGCTTTTTAGTCTGATATGGAGCATGGTGACTGCTAAGGGGTATGGAGGTTTTTCGTTTTGGAGTAATGATATTGTTCTAAACTGTTTTGTGGTGATGAATGCACAACACTGCAATTATATTAAAAGCCATTGATTATATGCATAGGATAGATTGGTATGTGACTATATCTCAACAAAACTGCTAAAAAAGGTGAAAAAAATTAAGCTGAATGATATTTATATCATTTTATTTAAGTCAGGTTAGTGATAATAGGTAAAGATGGGAGCCGTATATATTAATTTTAAATGAGCAAAGCAGAACCCCAGTTAATAAGTATAAACTGATTTAACTATATGAAAGTAATTGAATGGGCATCAGTGAAGTTCAAAAATTGAATTTGGAACAATGTGGATAGTGTTATTTTAATATGATTAGATTCCTTTTCCTCTTATTACCTTGAGTTCTTAATAAAATGTTAAATTGGAGTCAAATTCTCTTTCTTTCATCTTGAACTGCTTAGGTATAAATTAAATTCTTTTTATAAGGGAAAATTTCAAACATGCAAAAGGAGAGAGAATAGTATAATGAACATCTAGCTTCAATGGTTTTTAGCTCATGGCTGCTCTTATTTCATTTATACTTCCACCTATTCCTCCCTTAACTGCTGCCCCCCCACCCCCAGATTATTTTAAAGCAAAGTCATTTCTTCTATATATTATAAATTTAGTTTTAAGTAATATAGAATAAGAAATACTTCAGAGCAGCAGTTCTCAAACTTTTGAGTCTCAAGACCCTTTTATGCTCTTAAAAAATTGTTGAGGACCCCAGGAGCTTTTTTTTACTTGGAGTTATGTCTATTGAAAATTATTGGGTTAAAAAATAAACCTAAAGGGAAGTGGATTTGGCTCAATCGATAGGGCTCCCGTTTACCATATGGGAGGCCCCGGGTTCGATTCCCGGGGCCTCCTGGTGAAGGCAAGCCAGCCTGCATGGCGCGGTGAGCTGACGCAGCAAGACGACCCAACAAAGGGAAACAAGCAGACACAGAAAAATGCAAAAGCAAATGGACACAGCAAGCACAAGCAGCAAGGGGGGATAAATAAATACATAAAATCTTTAATAAATAAATAAATAAATAAAGCTAAGGAACTTTAAAAATATTTATTAATTTATTTAAAATGATTACATGTTAACATAATGTATATTTTTATGAAAACTAACTCTACCGGCCAAAGCTAAACCAAACAAAAAATAGTGAGAAAAGTGGCATTGTTTTACGTATTTGCAAATCTCTTTAATATATACAATAAAAGACAATGGGATTTTTATATCTGCTTCTGCATTCAGTATGTTGCAGTATGTTGTTTTGGTTGAAGTATATGAAGAAAATCCAGCCTCAGAGATATGTAGTTAGAAAAAAGAGCATTTTATTAGCAGTTTCAGGTAATTGTAGTTGTTGTTCTTTTATACTACACCAAAACTCCCCTGTACACTTGTGAACAAGTGGGAGTGAAAAAGGCAAATAACATCTTATGAAAATAGTTCGACCTTTTTAACCCCTGAAAGGGTCTTGGGGACCCCCAGGGTCCTTCAACCACACTTTGAGAACCAGTGTTCTAGAAATACTGTTTTAAATGTGGTTTCCTTTTTACTTCTATATTAGAAGTTTATGTAAAATTTATTTTCTTCCATTTTGTTATGCAAACATATTAATGAAGTTAAAAATAAAACAAAGACAACAGTTCCAGTACTTAGAATATCTTCTAGTTTCTTGTATTTTCTTTTAGCTCTTATTACTGAGACTTATTTCATCTTTCCTTTTCCATAATAAGAGTTTTTGTTTTTTTTCTGATTGTAAAAATAATAATTAATAATTATTTTTAAAAATCAGAATAGGAAATACCAGACTGCCATGGCCTTTTTGAACTTCTTGGGAAACTTTAATCACAATAGTAGCCCCCCATATCCTATGATTTAGAACTTAAATAAAACTTTAAAGACTTTGGACTCTGCTATCTAAAAAGTAAATTGGAGGAAGACAATTGCATCTGATATATTTGAGTTTTTAGGGTTAAGTTTAAATGAAACTGTTTGTTCTGCTTGATTATATCTTTTAGTTAATTGACAGAGGGGAAGATTTCTGTTGTTTCTCTATCTGCAGATTAAACAGAACATGTGACCCAAATGAAATGTCAGTATAATAACTGATCTAATTTAGTGTAGGGTTTTTTTTTTTGGAGAGTGGCAGCTGTAAACTGTGGAAGATGTGAACTAACTGAGCCCTTCCTCAGAGTCTTCAAAACCTTCTATTCTCTCTCTTCTAAGTTTGAAGATCTGGTCATCTCTAAAATAAACTCTGAGTCTTGTGTTTTTCTCCTCCCCAGATTTAAAAAAACATTGTGTGATAAATGGCAAACATTGGGGTTTTGGAGATTTTGGAGATTTTGAAAAATCTGAGAGAAGTTTAGTTATTTGCAAACTGTAGTTTTAAAACCATGTATTTTG
>JAQZBX010057492.1:0-17949 GCA_029593785.1 Cabassous unicinctus
TTTTTTTTTAAAGATTTATTTATTTTATTTATTTATCCCCCCCTTGCTGCTTGTGCTGCTGTGTCCATTCGCTGCGTGTCTTCTCTGTGTCTGCTTATCTCCCCCTTGCTGTGAGGTCTTGCCGCATCATCCCACGGCGCCGCGCGAGCCGGCCTGCCCTCACAAGGAGGCGCCGGGAAGCGAAGCCGGGGCCTCTCATATGGTAAACGGGTGCTCTATCCATTGCGCCACACCTGCTTCCTGCCGTGAGGTTGCTGCATCAGCCCACCGCACCGCTCAGGCCAGCGTGCCCTCACAAGGAGGCCTCGGGACGCGAACCCGGGCCTCCCACATGGTAAACAGGGGCTCTATCCACTGAGCCACACCCGCTTCCCTCCACTGAGCCACACCCACTTCCCGGTTAGATTTATTTCTGACATTTGATTCTTTTAGTTGCTATTGTGAATGGAATTTAAAAATTTTTCTTCTTCTGATTGTATATTGCTAGTGTATAAAAAACACTACTGATTTTTCAGTGTTGATCATGTACCCCACCACTTTGCTGAATTCATGTATTAGCTTTAGGAGCTTTGTTGTAGATTTTTCAGGATTTTCCCTATATAGGATCATATCCTCTGCAAATAGGGAAAGTTTTACTTCTTCCCTTCTAATTTGGATGACTTTTATTTCTTTTTCTTGCTTAATTGCACTGTCAAGACTTTTCAATACCATGTTAAATAACAGTGGTGACAGTGAACATCCTTCTTTTGTTCCTGATCCTAGAGGGAAAGCTTCCAAGTCTTTTAGCAATAAGTAGGATGTTAGCTGTGGGCTTTTCATATATGTCCTTTATCATGTTAAGGAAGTTTCCTTCTATTCCTAGTATTCTAAGTGTTTTTATCAAGAAGGGCTCCTGGAAGTTTGTAAAAGATCTTTTCTTCATCAATTGAGATGATTGTTTGTTTTTTTCCTTCATTGTGTTAATATGATGCATTACATTAATTGATTTTCTTATGTTGACCAACTGGCATACTGGGGATAAATCCCATGTGATCATGGTGCATAATTTTTCTAATATGTTGTTGGATTCAGTTTTCTAGTATTTTTGTTGAAGATTTTTGCATCTGTATTCATAAACATATATTGGTCTGTAGTTTTCTTTTCTTGTGGTATCTTTTTCTGGCTTTGGTATGACAGTGATGTTGGCCTCATAGAATGTATTAGGGAATGTTCCCTCCTCTTCAATTTTTTAAAAGAGTTTGAGCAGAAATGGAGTTAAGTCTTTTTGGATTGTTTGGTAGAATTCCCCTGTGAAGCCATCTGATCCTGAGCTTTTCTTTGTTGGGAGGTTTTTGATTACTAATTCAATCTCTTTACTAGTATTTGTTTTGTTGATTTCTTCTATTTCTTCTTGAATCAATGTAGGTATTTTGTGTGTGTCTTAGAATTTGTCCATTTAATCTAGGTTTTCTAATTTATTGGCATACAGTTGTTCATAATACCATCTTACAGTCCTTTTTATTTCAGCTGGGTCAGTAGTAATGGCCCCCTTTTCATATCTGATTTTTGTTATTTGCATCCTCTCTCTTTTAGTCTTTGTCAATCTAGCTAAAGATTTGTCCATTTTATTGCTCTTTTCCAAGAACCAACATATGGTTTAGTTGATTATCTCTGTTGTGTTTTTCTGTTTGTTTCTATTTCATTTATCTCTGCTCTAATGTTTATTTCCTTCATTTTGCTTGCTTAGGGTTTAATTTCTTCTCCTTTTCCTAGTTTTACCAGTTTTGAGATTAAGGCTCTGATTTGAGATCTTTTTTTTTTTTTTAAGAGTAAGCATTTATACCTGTAAATTTCACTCTTAGCACTTCCTTCCCTGCATCCCATACATTGTGGTATGTTATATTTTCATTTCCATTCACCTCAAGATATTTCCTAATTTTCCTTCTGATTTCCTGTTTAACCCATTGGTTGTTTAAGAATATGTTATTTAATGTCCACATATTTGTGAATTTTCTGTTTCTTCCTTTGTCGTTGATCTCTAGCTTTATTCCATTGTGGTCGGAGAATATACATTGTAAGATTTCAATATTTTTAAAAAATTTATTGAGACTTATTTTATGACCTAACATGTGGTCTAAACTGGAGAATGATCCATGTGTACTTGAGAAGAATGTGTATTCTGTTTTTGGGTGTGTGTGTGAATTGTTCTCTATATGTCTTTAGGTCTAATTGGTTTAGAGTATCATTCAAGTCTTGGAGTTCCTTAGTTATTGTATTAGTCAGGGTTCTCTTGGGAAATAGAATCAACAGGAGATATCTGTCAATAATATGTGATTTTATAAGAGTCTCTCACGCAACCATGGGGATGCACAAGTCCAGGTTCTGTAGGTAGGCTGCAAACCAGGGACTCTGATGAAAGTCCGATGAAAGGTCCTTGATGAGTTTCTGGGAGAAGTTGGCTGTCCAACGACAAGCTGGGAAATTCTCTCTGAATGTTTAAATCACTTCCCCTTTTAAGGCATTCAACTGATTGGATAAAAGCGTCAACCATTGCTGATGCAGTCTCCCTGATTGACGTAGATGTAATCAGCCATCCACGCAATAAACTCACTGGTGATCGAAGTCCATGAATGCTCTTGTATTACAATTAGCCCAGTGCTTGTTGGACCAAACACCTGGACACAATTACCTGGCCGAGTTGACACATTAGCCTAACCATCACAGTCCACCCCTTGTCAATTCGGCAACCATACACATTACCCTAAACCATACTTAGTCTCTAAGTAAAAACAATAACAGACAAGCATGCATATTTATTTCCACCTAACAATGTTCAACTCCCCTGTGTTCAACCGGAAACACATTAATTCCCCACAGAATAGGGTGCAAGTCCTTGGGTAATATTCACTCTTAAACTTGACATCCTTAAATATTATGACATGAAATTAATACAACTTTTCATATGATAGGGGACAAGGTTGGGGAAGAAAACAAGAAATTCATTTTGTATACATATACAATCATACTCATAACGAAACAAGGAATAAGGGTTCATGACTATTACAGTCCTCGTTTCTGTAACTGTCATGTGGTCGAAGTTCATATTTATCACTACCTTCTTCTACTACCCATTCCATGTTCCCGTTACCTTCAGCAAGCACTTCAGCTGGCCGTGGTTCTTTGCCTGGTGGGGTAACCCAAACTTTCATTCCCGAAGATTCTGGGCCATTGTTAGTCCTGCTTGAATTGGTTTGTTACAATTTTCCATTGACTTTAATCACAGGGCATGGCAGTACCAGGAGACGCCCTAGAGGATCTCCTGCATTCCAGGCAAACTCTTCTTTACACCCATTATGTAGATGTAGTCCTATTTCCCCTTGATAGTCAGGATCAATCACCCCAGCCAGTACAGTAATTCCCTTCTTTGCCTGTTGATTCATAGGTAAGAGGAGCCCAAAGTGGTCAGGTGGCAGTCTTACCTTCCAGTTCAATGGAATCATTGTTGTGTTCCCTGGTGGCAGCACTCCTCCTTTTGGGACTAAAACCTGTAGACCAGCAGAGCTTAAGGTTGCAGGGACAGGAAGCAAAAATTTTCCTAGTGGGTCACTAGGGGTAATAGTGAGTGGTGCCACTCCCATTTCCACCCCTTGATTCCTGGACCCATGAATCCTGGTTATGGGAGAAACAGCACCATAGAGAGGACACTGATTCAGAGCATACACAGCCTCCTGGAGAACCTTGCCCCAGCCCTGCATTGCCACCTAGTTGGTGCCACAGTTGAGTCTTCAAAAGGCCATTCCAGTGTTCTATTAATCCAGCTACTTCAGGGTAATGGGGAACATGGTAAGAACAGTGAATTCCATTGGCATGTGTCCATTCCCACACATCATTTGCTGTGAAATGGGTTCCTTGATCAGAAGCAATGCTGTGTGGAATGCCATGGTGGTAGATAAGACATTTGGTAAGTCCACGGATGGTAGTTTTGAAAGAAGTATTGTGTGCCGGAAATGCAAACCCATAGCCAGAGTATGTGTCTATTCCAGTTAAAACAAATCGCTTCCCCTTCCATGGTGGAAGTGGCCCAATGTAGTCAACCTGCCACCAGGTAGCAGGCTGGTCACCTCGAGGAATGGTGCCATATTGGGGGCTGAGTGTGGGTCTCTGCTGCTGGCAGATTGGGCATTCAGCAATGGCTGTAGCCAAGTCAGCCATGGTGAGGGGAATTCCATGCTGCTGAGCCCATGCATAATCTCCATCCCTACCTCCATGGCCACTTTGTTCATGAGCTCATTGGGCAATGACAGGAGTGGCTGGGGAAAGAGGCTTAGCATTAGCCACAGAGTGGGTTATCTTATCCACTTGATTATTAAAATCTTCCTCTGCTGAAGTCACCCTCTGGTGAGCATTCATGTGGGACACAAATATGTTCATGTTTTTTGCCCACTCAGAAAGGTCTATCCACATAGCTCTTCCCCAGACCTCCTTGTCACCAATTTTCCAATCATGTTCCTTCCAAGTCTCTGACCATCCAGCCAAACCATTGGCAACCGCACATGAATCAGTGTACAAACACACCTCTTGCCATTTCTTCTTCCAAGCAAAATGAACAACTAGGTGCACTGCTCGAAGTTCTGTCCACTGGGAGGATTTGCCCTCACCGCTGTCCTTCAAGGATGTCCCAGAAAAGGGCAGCAGTGCCACAGCTGTCCACTTTCGGGTGGTACCTGCATGTCATGCAGAACCATCTGTAAACCAGGCCCATGTTTTCTCATCCTCAGTCAACTGGTTGTAAGAGACTCCCCAAGAGGCTAAAGCTGTGGGCTGGGAAAGAGAAGGTACCATGGCAGGGGTGGTGACCATGGACCTTTGGGCTACTTCATCATGTAATTTACTTGTACCTTCAGGAGCTGCTCGAGCCCTATCTTGTATATACCACTTCCACTTTATTATGGAGTGCTGCTGTGCACGCCCAACTTTATGGTTCAGTGGGTCAGACAATACCCAGCTCATGATAGGCAATTCAGGTCTCATGGTAACTTGATGGCCCATGGTTAAGCATTCAGTTTCTACTAAGGCCCAGTGGCAAGCCAAAAGCTGCTTCTCAAAAGGGGAGTAGTTATCTGCAGAGGATGGCAAGGCTTTGCTCCAAAATCCTAAGGGTCTGTGTTGTGATTCCCCTATAGGGGCCTGCCAAAGGCTCCAGACAGCATCTCTATTTGCTACTGAAACTTCCAGTACCATTGGATCTGCTCGATCATATGGTCCAAGTGGTAGTGCAGCTTGCACAGCAACCTGGACCTGTTACAGGGCCTCCTCTTGTTCCAATCCCCAATCAAAACTAGCAGCTTTTCTGGTCACTCGGTAAATGGGCCGGAGTAGCACACCCAAATGAGGAATGTGTTGTCTCTAAAATCCAAAGAGGCCAACTAAGCGTTGTGCCTCTTTTTTGGTTATAGGAGGGGCCAGCTGCAACACCTTATCCTTTACTTTAGAAGGGATATCTTGACAGGCCCCACACCACTGGACACCTAGAAATTTCACTGAGGTGGAAGGACCCTGTATTTTTGTTGGATTTATCTCCCATCCTCTCTCACGCAAATGCCTTACCAATAAATCTAGAGTCTTTGCTACTTCTTGCTCAGTAGGTCCTACCAACATGATATCATCAATATAATGGACCAGTGTGATGTCTCATGGGAGGGAGAGACGATCAAGCTCCCTGCAGACAATATTATGACATAGGGCTAGAGAGTTGATATACCCCTGAGGCAGGACAGTGAAGGTATACTGCTGGCCTTGCCAGCTGAAAGCAAACTGTTTCTGGTGGTCCTTACTAATGGCAATTGAGAAAACAGCATTAGCCAGATCAACAGCTGCATACCAGGTACCAGGGGAAGTGTTGCTTTGCTCAAGCAATGATACCATATCTGGGACAGCAGCTGCAATTGGAGTCACCACCTGGTTAAGTTTACGATAATCTACTGTCATCCTCCAAGATCCATCTGTTTTCTGCACAGATCAAATAGGAGACTTGAATGGGGATGTGGTGGGAATCACCACCCCTGCATCCTTCAGATCCTTGATGGTGGTACTAATCTCTGCAATCCCTCCAGGAATCTGGTATTCCCTTTGATTTACTATTTTGCTAGGCAGGGGCAGTTCTAGAGGCTTCCACTTGGCCTTTCCAACCATAATAGCCCTCACTCCACAAGTCAGGGATTCAATGTGGGCATTCTGCCAGCTACTGAATATGTCTATTCCAATTATGCATTCTGGAACTGGGGAAATAACTGCAGAATGGGTCCGGGGACCCACTGGACCCACTGTGAGACAGACCTGAGCTAAAACTCCATCAACCACCTGACCTCCATAAGCCCCTACTCTGTCTGGTAGACCACAAGCTGCTTTTGCCTGGAGGGCAAATTCTGTGGGGAGTGGCACAATTGATACTGGACCAGAGACTCATGAAGGAGGCACAGAGCAGCTCCCAATTGCCCTGGGGAGGGGATCAGAAGGGGTGCCAACAGCTTCTACGACAGCTCTCCAAAGCTGCTTTCCTGGCCTGCACAGCAAATGCAGCCCTGAGGAAGCATGGAGTCTTTACACTGCCAGTGTGCCTGCACAGGTCATGTTGAAACAATGGCTGCCTTCAGAGCCAGGCTCCCAGTGATCTGAATTCTCTAATCAAAAGCTGTGTTCAGAGATTGCCATGTCCACCCCTGGTCTTGGGTAATAGGATTTTTATATCCCTTTATCACTGCCAAGTTAGCCAGGGAGCTGGAGTCCATGGCAGCCTGCCTCAAGCATAGGGGATGGACACTGGTAACCACAGCAGGTAGAGAGCAATTTACAGTTTTTTACCATAATTTAACATCTTCTTCCTCCTACTCTTCCCTGGATGCTGTACAGTTTTCTTTTGGCCTCTGGAGTTTCAAAATGGTTGTTTCAGACAGTTCCTGCTTGTTTAATAGTTGTTTTGGTGGAAGAACTGAGTCCTGGTGCTCCCTGCTCCACCATGTTCACACAATCCTACCCACACATTTCTTATTCAGTTGTTTTCCCTAGGTATTTTGCATTGCATTTGCTATTGTACATTAGATCTCTTTCCATTGTAGTTCTATTTATTTCTGAAGTTCTGTCAGTGCTTTTGTATATCTGTGTTTTAGCTGGCTGCCATTTTTAATTCCCCTATTAGTTCTAAGAGATTTTTTTTCTGTTGTGTTGTATTTGCCAGAAAGACTACCATATCATCTGCAAAAAATGATAATTTTTTTCTCCTCTGTCCAGTATTATTATCCTCCACACCCCTGCACCAGGAGCTTCTGTTATTACATTGACCAGAATTTCCAGAACAATGTTAAATAGTAGCATTGATAGGGATTGGGGGGGGCGGGGCGGTGCACGGGGAGGGTACATTCATGTCTCGTTCTCAGCCTGAAAGGTAATACATGTAGTGCAGGATTTCTAAACTGTGTTCCAAACCAGTTTCCCTTGAGCAGCTAATCAGTCAATGCTGCTCTGCTAGGTTACTGCTAAGTGTGATGTTGACTTTGGTTTCAGATAGATTTTTTCTTTTCATTTTAAGAAAGTATGCCTCTCCTATCTTACTATCTTGGTTTGCCAGGACTTCTGTGAGAAATACACACAATGTGTTGGTTTAAACAATAAAAATTTATTTTCTCCCAATTTTGGAGGGTAGAAGTCTAAAACAGGGTATTGTCAGTACCTTTCTCTAGGGTACTGTAGTATTCTGTCAGGGGCCAGTCTCTGCCTCCTTGTGTCTGCTCCTCAGATTTCTACTGAGTTAAGACTTCCTCTGACTTCTGGATTCTTCTGACTCACTCTGTGTGGAATTTCCTTTACATATAAGGATTCCAAATATATAGATTACGTCCCACCTGGATTCAATTTGGCCTCATCTAAATGGGATTTTCAAATGAGTCCATACCTTAACTAATAACAACATCTTCAAAGGTCCAGTTAAAGGGTGTTATAAACAACACTGCTCTGAATATTCTTGTACATGTATCCTAGTACATATAAGAATGTGTTTTTATAGGGTATAGAGCTGGGTTCCTGAGTTATAGGGTATATATATATTCATTTATATAGGATAATGCCACACTGTTTTCCATAGTGTTAAGATAAGGTTTATGCTCCCATCAATTAGTATATAAGACTTCTAGTTGCTATACATTCCTTTTTTTTTAAGAAAAAATATTTTTTATTGTGATAGCACATATGTAACAAAAAATTTGCCACTTTAACAATTTTGGGGTGTATAATTCTTTGGAATTATATTTACAATGCTGTGCTACCATCACTACCATCCATTACCAAAACTTTTCCATCAACCCAAACAGAAATTCTGTACAAGTGAAGCAATAACCCCCATTGCCCCTAACCCTGATTTACTTTACATCTCCATGAATTTGTTTATTGCAGATATTTCATATAAATGGAATCATACAATATTCATACTTTTGTATCTGTCTTATTTCACTTAGCTTACTCTTTTCAGAGTTAATCCAGATCGTAGCACGATTCAGAACTTCATTTCCTTTTATGCTTGAATAATATTCTATTGTATGTATATACTGCATTTGTAAATCTGTTTATCTGTTGGTGGACTCTTGAGTTGCTTCTACCTTTGGCTCTTGGGAATAATGCTGCTATGAGCATTGGTATACAAGTATCTGTTTCAGTCTCTGTTTTCCATTCTTTGGGGTATATACCTAAGAGTGGAATTGCTGAGTCATGTGGTAATTCTATATTCACTTTTTGAGGAACCACCAAACTGTTCTCCACTATCAGCTGTATAATTTTACATTCCCATCAGCCATTAGAGAGTTCCAATTTCTCCACATCTTCACCAATATGTAGTGTCTGTTTTTTTTCAATAATAACCACCTAGTGGGTGTGAAGTGGTTGTTGTTTCTTTTAATACTTGATATTGTCAGACATTTTCATTTCAGGCAGCTTGATAGATGTGCAGTGGCATCTTATGGTGGTGTTAATTTGCATTTTCCTGATTACTGATGATAAGCATCTTTTCTTATCCTTATTTGCCATTTGGATTTCTTCTTTTATATAATGACTGAATGAACTTTTTTTTTTTTTAAAAGATTTATTTATTTATTTCCCACCCCACACCCAGCACCATTGTTTTTACGCTCGCTGTCTGCTCTCTGTGTCCATTTGCTGTGTGTTCTTCTGTGTCTGCTTGTCTTCTATTTAGGCAGCACCAGGAACCGATCCTGAGACCTTCCAGAGTGGGAGAGAGGTGCTCAATCTCTTGCGCCACCTCAGCTCCCTGGTCTGCTACATCTCTTATTGTCTCTCCTCTGTGTCTCTTTTTGTTGTATCATCTTGCTGCGCCAGCTCTCTGCTTGGGCCGCACTCCGTGCAGGCCAGCACTCCTGCGTGGGCCAGCAATCTGCTTGAGCCAGCTCGCCACGCCGGCCAGCTTACCTTCACTAGGAGGCCCCAGTAATGGAACCCTGGACCTCCCATATGGTAGACAGGAGCCCCATTGCTTGAGCCACATCCTCTTCCCTCTATTCTTAATTATAACAAATATGTAGATTCATTTGAATTTCCTACTTTTACTATCATATCATCTATGAATTTTTATAGTTGTTTTTCTTCTTTTGCAATCCTTATGTCTCATTTTTTTTTCCTTGTCTTGCTATACTGGCTGGGACCTCATATAATATTGCATAACAATGGTGATGGTGGAAATCATTTTTTTCCCCAATTTCAAGAGGAAAGCTTTCAAAAGTTTACCATTAATTATGACATTTGCTATAGAATTGTTTTTTGTAGAAACACTTTATCAGATTAAGGATGTTCCCTTTAATTTTTGCTTAACTAAGAGTTTTTAATCATTAGTCAATGTTGAATTATATCAAATTATTTTTCTGCATCGAGTGTGATTATTATATGAGCATATGATTTTATGTAATTTTATGTAATTTTACTCTTAAATTTGCAAACAGTTCAATTGATTTACTTTTGTCCCAAACTTTTTTATTTTGAAAAATTTCATATGAGTTGTGAATTTCATTGAACACAATTTAAACTTGAAATAACAACTGACAGATGAGCTATGATAATTCAGACTTAGGTATTTGGCAGACATTTTCTTAAAAGTTAATGAAGTGAGTTTTTTCATCTCAAGAAAAAACAGGCAACAATTTTTACCAATGACAAAAATTGAGATTTCAAATCAAAATTAGAATTGTGGAAAACTTGTATTTGGCACAATCATTTTGATGGTTTCCCAGAACTCAAAGACTTACCTGATGAGATTGATGATAATACCAATAGCTGATTTTTTAAACTATATATTATAATGGAATGTGTCATCATTTGGAATATCTACACAACTCATTGAACCAACATTTTTGAAATGGCCAGCGTGTGATATTACAAAATCATGCATGATACATTCAAAGTGTAAAATAAACCAATAGATTTTAATGTAATAGAGTAAAAAATTTCATTGATCTGGTTTCAGATTTTACATTACAAATAATCATTAAGAAACAAGCACTACTATTGATGGACAATTGGGTTGTTACCAGTTTGAGACTTATGAATAAAGTCACTTTGAGCATTTGTTAAAAAAAAAAAAAAAGAAAAAAGAAACAAGCACTAGTCGAATTTTGGTATAGACTCAAAAAAGAATATTATTAATTATCTCCCTTTTACCACTACATATCTTTGTGATGCTACATTTTGTTCACCTCCTTCAACCAAAACATGTCACAACAGTTTAAAAGCAGAAGCAGACATAGGAATCCAACTGTCTTCAACTAAGCTAGACATTAAAGAGATTTGCAAAAATGTAATATAAATAATGCCACTCTTCCCACTATTTTTTTAAAACATAGTTACTTTTTATTGAAATTTGTGTTGTTTATGTTACCATGGAATGGGCTTATTATTTAAAATGAAGTAATGGGTATTTTTAAATTTTCTCATTATCAATTTCTAATGTTTATATAAAACTCATAAACAAAAGCTCTTCAGAGTTGTCAATAATTTCTAAAATTGTAAATGGGTCCAGAGACCAAAATGTTTGAGAGTTGCTGCTCTAGAAATTACAGCAGGCATCCCAGATCCATGAAATTATAATGTTAATCAGTGCATTTACCTTTTCCCCCGGACAATACAAACCCTTAGACTACTTTAAACCCCTCCTTAATTATATGCTATTTTATGGTGATTTTAGTTCATCTTATTTCTCTCTCTGTACGTATGCATTTGTGTATATAAAAATTTTAACATCTCACAAGAGTAATTTTTACTGTTGTCATTGACATTGTTGTTCACATAGACATAGCCAATGTTCATTTAAATTTATCTCCCATTTCCTTAATATTTACTTTTTTATCTCCTCATTTTCTCTCTGGGATCATTGTTTTTCTGCCTAGATGCCATTTATTTATTTATTTATTTATTTATTTATTTATTTAATAAATATATATATATTTTTTTTTTCAAAGATTCATTTATTTATTTATTTATTCCCCCCTTGCTGCTTGTGCTTGCTGTGTCCATTCGCTGTGTGTCTTCTCCGTGTCTGCTTATCTTCCCCTTGCTGTGAGGTCCCACTGCATCAGCCCCTCGCGCCGCGTGGACCGGCCTGCCCTCACAAGGAGGCCCTGGGAAGCGAACCCGGGGCCTCACACATGGTAAACGGGGGCTCTACCGGTTGAGCCACACCCGCTTCCTGTTGTGAGGGCTTGCTGCATCAGCCCACTAGGCTGCGCGGGCTGGCCTGCCCTCACAAGGAGGCCCCGAGAAGCGAACCCGGGGCCTCCCATATGGTAAATGGGGGCTCTATCGACTGAGCCACTCCCGCTTCCCAACCTAGATACCATTTAGAATTTTCCTGTGGTATGCATCTGCTGATGGCAAGTTTTCTAAGTATTTGATTGTCTGAAAATGTCTTTGTTTCAGATTCATTCTTAAAGGATATTTTTCCTGGGTATAGAATTTTTAAGTTGGCAGTTATTTATATTCAGAAACAATATAAGGATATAATTCTACTCTCTTCTCATTTTCATTATTTCTGTTGAGCAGTTATAAATTTTCTGTTCGTGCGATAGTCTATTATTTTAAAAGTATCGAATCTGATTCTCTTCTTACTTTGGTCCATCATTTCCCAACTTGGAAGGAAAAGACTTCATTACAGATTTCTTTTGTGAAGCTTGACTTTGTCAGAATCACAAACACTAATTTGTAAAGCTGCATATTACCACATTTTCCTCCTATTTTTAGACTGAGGATTTCTTGGATATGAAATATAACCATATACCTTATTGTTTTCTGTGACTGGTTTTAAAGTCTCCTCTTTGTTGTATAAAATCACCTCTTTGGTTTTGTTTTTCTGATGCTTCAGTATGATATATTTAGATGTGAATTTATTTTTATTTATTTTGACTGATAGTCACTGGACTTGGTGGCTAGAATTTGTGGATTTGTGCCTCATAAATTCTGGAGAATTCCCAGACACTGTCTGTGGCAGTTTGAGATTATTTTATGAATTCCCCAAAGAGAAAGATTATGTTTGTAAACTAATCTGTTCCTGTGGGTGTGAGACCCAATTGACTGGATTACATCAGTGAGGTATGATTCAAGATGAATCTCCGCCCTCTTGCTGGGTCTGATATAAAAGGAGACACAGAGGAAAAAAGGGAACTGGCATATTTGATTCTGCAATGTGAAGGAGAGGATTGCTTAAGCATGAAGCTCCCAAGAGGCAGGACCCACGGAGACCAGCCTTGCTATATGTCTGATAGCTTACAGCTGAACTCGGGGAGCTAACAGAACAGCGGAGACTGATGAGACATGCCCTATGCCTGGTAGCTCAAAGCTGAACTCCAAGAGGGCGTAGATTCTGGAGGGAAGGAAAGCAGAGACCTCTGCAGAGATTGGCAACAACAGTAGCTGACTTTGATGAGAAAGTACCTATTATGGTGTCTTGAGTTGGAATTTTCCCAGCCTTGGAACTGTGAGCTTTTACCCCAAATAAATACTCTTTATAAAAGCCAAAACACTTCTTTTGGTACTTTGGTACTTTGCATTGGCAGCACTTTGGTAAACCAAAACACTATCTCTTGCCATTCTCTGTCTTCTCCTGTGACTCCAAGTAAATGTATTTTGGACCTTCTCATTTTATTCTTTGTGTCTCTTACCCTATCTTTTTTTCTTTTTAATTTCTTGTTTCATTCTGAATCGTTGCTTCTTTCTTCTAGCTCTCCAATTCTTTTTTATCTTTGTCTAATTTGATTTTCAAACTATTCACTGAATTGTTCTCTTATCAATTACAGAATTTCCAAGTGGCTCTTTTTCAAATATGCTCCAATACTTTTTATAATTCTCAGTTCCCTGCCACATATTCAAGTGTGGCTTTTATCTCCTTGAACATCGTAAACACAGTCTGTGTCTGTTCTGTAATTCCATATTTTGTGCACCTGTGGGACTATAGCTGTTGGTTCTCTCTAATGATGCATTATCTCTTTAAATGTCTGTGTTTCATTCTATTTGGATACTGTATTTGCAAATTTATTTATATCAGTGACTTAAGAATTAGGATAATAGTATCTTCCTCCAGAGAAGATTTTTCCTTTACCTTTCTGAGGTGTCTAGAGTTATTAGCAGTCCAGGACTATTTAGTGCAATTTCCAAAATTGAAGTTTTCACAGCTATCCAATTGTTATGAAACAGGATGGCAACAGATTTTATAATCCTAGTTTATTTCTAGTCCAAAGTAACTCTTAGAATATATCTTAGGAGTCCTAGTCCAAACTAGATGTTGATTTACCCTTTTTGAGTTCCACTTCTTCTACAGCAACAAATAACTCCTGGGCAGAAGCAACCCTAAGTGTTGGATGTACCTCATGGAATCCAGTCTTCACTCAGCTGTTAATTGCTCACTATCTCATTAGGTCTTTGCTGGTTTTAAGAAGATGATTTTCATATTTTGCCCAGCTTTTAGTTATCTTCCATGGCAAGGTTGGTCAGAATTGCTTAAGTTAATATTACTGAAAAAGAAGTCCTCACACTGGTACATTTTACAATAATGAAATTGAGTCACCATTGTGCTCTGGTTTTGCATTTCAAAACCCAGAAGGAATGATAACACAAGCTTCTTTCCTGACACCTGTCCCAGATGAAATCATAGATCCTTAACTCTAAGTCTATGCAAGTCATATTTTTCTCCTTATTCCTAAAATAAGCATAGTCCAGGATATACATTATGGACATATTTCTCCTTGCAGCCAATGAATGTACATAAACCAATGTATTATTAGTAAGAGTTCTCCAGAGAAATAGAACTGATATCTCTATATACATATGTATTATGAGATTTAGTATAGGGCTTGGCTCACATGACTTGGGGATTGGCGAGTCCAAATTCCATAGAGCAGGCCATAAGTTGGGAACTCCAGTGAAAGTTTCAATAAATTCCCCAGGAAAAGTTGGCTGGCTGAAGTAGAGAGAGAAATTCTTGTTTCTGACTACTAAAATCATCAGTTTTCTCTTTAAGGCCTTCAACTGATTGGATGAGATTTCTCTCATTGCTGAAGGCAGTCTCCTTTGTTGATTGTAGATGTAATCAGCAACAGATGCAATCAATTTACTGATGATTTAAGTCTACAAAACACCCTCACAGTAACAATGAGGCCAGTGCTTGCTTGACCAAACAGCTGGACACCATCAGCTAGCTGAGTTGACTTATGAACTTAGCATTCACAGCCACTAAGACATTCAGGCTTCCTTATCTCTTCTACTTACTCATTTTGTCACCATTTCCTTTCTATTTCAGTTGGAATCCATGTTTTCTGGTGCCCTTAATTATTTCTCACTCTGAACTTTCAGTACATCACTCACCCCAATCCCCAGCCCTGAATCAAGCCAGCCAACCTCTTTCTTCATTCCTCCCCTGTGCTCCTGAACATTACTGGAAAAAATGCATAGCATTGTGTTAGGTTCATAACCAATCTATAATTTCTAAATTCCAGCTGAGGCATTTTTAGCAATCAATCCTTAGTCAGCTTTCTTGTGCAAACCATTCTCTTTCTTGAAAGTTAATCCCTATCCTGAAGCCCCCTTAACCTCACCTGCAAGCATCCCCACTCTCATAATTAATTCAGCAGCTTATTTTATAGAAATGTAAGATAATCTTGGGTGAACTCCAATTGTAGTCTTCTCTTTTAAGATCCTTTGTCTCTCCACTCATTCTTAGTTCTTTCTTTCTTTATCAGAAGTGTCTCTACTTTTTCAAAGGCTACCCATCCAACTATACTCTTAATTGTATTGACTCCTATCTTCTCTGTGTTCTCACTCCATCAGTGGGCCCCTCTCTTGTATTCTCAACCACTCCATCTCCACCAATTTCTTCCTCTTAAACTACAACCTACTAAAGTATTCACTAACATAGAGAACTAAACAAATCGAAAAAACCCTGTATTTAATAAATGTCAATAAATGTTCAATTTACTACTAGATTTAAATGCTGATAGAAATTCTCCATGACAATTAAGAGAATGTATAAGGTAACATAATTTTCCTTGCTTCCAAAGCAAATTCTAGCCAGAAAATTAAGAAAACCACTGATGCTATATAATTAACAATAACTTTGTGAGAAAAGAAGTTCTTGTGCTTAGTATTGCATGCAAACTTCTAGTATTTTCTCTCTTTGCTCTTCAGAACATCTGACTTCCAGGGCTGGTTTCATGTGTAAGACCTGCTTGCCAATCTGGTAATATTTAATAGGTAACTGGAAAGATCCCCAAGCATTTTCCCCACTAGGGCTCCAAGGGTCCAAATTTGCCATTTTCTGTTCATGCATTTAACCAAGCGTGAGTTTCTCTTCTTTTAGCATTGCTAATTCCTCTATGACAATGTTTCTCAAACTTGGATTCCTGCTGGAATTATTTGTGGAACTTTTGAAAAAACACGTACTCAGAGTTGTCTGATTTATTTGGTTTAGGGTAGGGTCCAGGCATTATTATTTTTCAAAGGCTCCCCTTGTCATTATAATGTTCATCCAGTTGAGAACCAGATCCCTAGAAGTTGAGTGACATGTTAAGATACTAATGTCATAGCCTGAATTGGTTTTCTTTCTTACTTTCTTTGTATGACATACCCGCTTGGGATGTTAGCAATGAATCCTGCGCTCATCTTCCTGAATGTAGAGAAAATAATCCATATGCAAGTTGGCTATAAAGTTAAATAAATTTTATTATAGTGATAGTGAAATATGAGTTACTCCCATTATTCAAGTCCAGAGAAGAAAACTCCTTCTTGGTTAGAGAAGACTTTTTCTTTCTTTTTTTTTGCCTCCCAGTCTAGAGAAAGCAAGCTCTTTCTTTGCCAATGGCATGCCGACACAATTATAGATAAATATCTACTTCCCTCAAGGAACTTCCTAATAAACGAGACACTTCATCTATGGCAACTGTGAAGCATAGCTTTAGGTTGCCTGTTTTAGAATTATTTCTTGACATTAACATTTTTATGTGTCCCCACATTAAGTTTTATGCTTGGATGTAATGCCACCAGGTAGGAATCAAGGTAAATGCCATATCCCAAATCCACAGAGAGTCACAGCCAAACTCTGGGTTATCAAATCAGTCTTTTTATGTGCTGTTCCTATAGTGTGTGATTTATACAGTCTGTTTTTTGAGAGCTGCATTTCTGGAAGATGCTGGTTTGTGGCAGGGCGAGGAAGTGCATTTACAGCCTGGCTTGGCTGAACTGTGTTGATTTCTCTCTAGAATAGTCTTAACAATTCTTTGCTCACAGTTAGAGGGCTGCTGAAAGTGACTCCGTATAGATGAAAACAGCTTGCCTTAATCATTCCTGAAACATGGGAAAAATTAAAATACATTTTTTTTCTTTGTCAAGCAATAAAAACAATGCCAGATTGTTAATGCCTCTTTTGTACCTTACATTTGAAAGACCTCAAAAGAACATCAAGCAGAATAAAGGCAAAATCTATTCCCCAATGGTATCATTATACATGTTGAAGCCTCTAAAATTAAAACTCTAAAGACATTCAGGAAGAATAGAGGAATAAGTGACAGCAAACTGAAGAGTATCTCTGGAGCTTTGTTCAGCAGGCTTTACTCAAATTCATTCAAATTAGATGATGAAAAGCAAAGGTCTCACTCGTTTCAACATTAAAGTAGTAAATTAGTGAATGGTGAGCTGCTAATTGTTCTGTAAAGCAGTTAAGATTCCAAGAGTGCCCCTTCTCCAGTTTTTTTAATTGCATTCTTATGGGTGAAATGAAAGCAACCATTAGAGTAGTGTAAAACAATGTTTTTAATAATTTAGGCAGGTTCAATTCAAACATGATTTTCTTTCTGAAATATTTACCAAAGCTCCTGTTTTTATTTGAGATTGAGCACGTTTCATTTTAGACTTTAAGACTTCAAATGGAAATTCTTTTTCAGTATGGGACCAAAGCAGGGAGAAAAATTAGCACTATCCTGTGCTGGGTTTCATCCCTGGCTGTTTCGCTTGCTTCTAGGGTGTTGAATTAACAGCTTTGGTTAAATTTTACTTGAGGTTTTGGTGACCTTTTCTAATCCTGACTGTTTCATAATTTAATGTCTTGACCTTCGTTTCCATAGAGCCACCTTAGTGATAAATGCAGAGATTTAATAACTAGAACTAGTTGACAGGTGACCTTTTGTACATGGTCGTTTCTCTCTGCTGGGGAAACCATACTGTTTTGCAGGTTTTAATTCACAGATTTTAAGTATCTATTGTCTTGTCTATAAGCTTATTTAGAGAGAAAAAATAAAGGTTAAATATTTCATTCTTCTTGCTGATTAAAATGTAAAGTCCTTGGCATTGCCCCAATGCATCATTCAAAAAGGATAGGTTGATCTATCAGGTTCATATCCAAAGAAGAGACAGGGGAGGTTTTCCCAGGACAGTGATAAG
>JAQZBX010057493.1:0-17948 GCA_029593785.1 Cabassous unicinctus
ACTGAGACCAGAGGAGGGTGTCAGCCTGAATAGTCCAGGAGTTGTCCTGGACAGCTGACAACAGGATGGCATCTGCATGAACAAAACCAAATTTGTCCAGGAAGCAGAGAATCGTGGAGTGTGTCAGCCTGAACAATCTGAGAGTTATCCTGTACAACATTGAACAGAGGAGGGTACAGACTGAATCATTCTAAAGTAGTCCTGGACAATTGAGAACAGAGGAGCCAGTCAGCCTGAACAACCCAAGAGTTATCCTGGACAACTGAGAACAATGAGAGTGGTCCTGCAAAATTGAGTATAGAAGAAAGCTTCAGCCTGAACAATCTGAGAGTGTCCTGCGCAACTGAGATTAGAGGATGGCATCAGTTAGAACAATCTTAGAGTTGTCCTGAACAACTCAGAACAACAAGAGTTGTCCTGGACTAAAGAGATCAGAGGAAGGTGTCAACATGTTCCATTTGAGAGCTGTCCTGATCAATTGACTATAGCAACAGGCTGAATAATCTGATAAATTTCCTGGGCAACTGAGAACAAAGGAGTTCATCAGACTGATCAATCTGAGAGATGCCCTGGAAAACTGAGGACAAAGGAGGGCAACAGCCTAAACAATCTGAGAGTTCCCCTGGGAAACTGAGAATAGAGGAAAGCATCAGCTTGATCAATCCAAGTGTAGTCTTGAAAAACTAAGAACAGTGAGAGCTGTCTTTGGCATCTGAAACAGTGAGAGTTGTCCTGTATAAATGAGAACAGAGGAGAGTTCAGTGTGAATAATCATAGAGTAGCCCTGGACAACTGAGAACAATGAGAGTTGTCCTGGACAATTGAAAATGGAGGAGGACTTCAGCTTGAACAATCTTACAGTGTCCTGGGAAATTGAAAACAAAGGAAATTGTTCTCAATGAAATTGTCAGTTCTCAATGAAATTGTCAGTCATGACAATCCAAGAGTTGTCTAAGAGAACTAAGAACAGCAACAGTTGTCCTGGAAATTTGAGAACAGGGAAGGGTGTCAGTCTGAAGAATCTGAGATGTATTCTGGACTACTGAGAACAATGAGTTGTCTTGGACAAGTAAGAACAGGGAAATGTGTAACTCAACAATGTGAGAGTTGTCCAGGCAGTATAAAACAGAGCAGATTTTCAGGATGAACATTGTTCAGACTGAAACCTCCTCTCTTCCTACTTGTCCAGGCCAATACTTGAGTTGTACAGGCTGATGCCATCCTCTCTTCTCATTTGTCAAGACAACTCTTGGATTGTTCAGGATGACTCCCACCTCCCTTCTCAGTTGCCAGCACAACTCTCTGTTTGTTCATGCTGATGCTGTCCTGTATTCTAAGTTGTCCTGACAACACTTGGATTGTTCCATCTGATGCAATCACTTGTTCTCAGTTGTCCATGACAACTGTTGAATTATTCAGGGTGATGCTCTCCATTATTCTCAGTTGCCTAGGACTTATCAGGGATTGTTCAAGTTGATATCCTCCTCTGTTCTCAGTTGCCCAGGACAAATCTAGGAAGTTCAGCCTGATGCTCTTCTCTTTTCTCAGATGTCAGGGATAGCTCTCACATTGTACAGACAGTTTTCCAGGAAAACTCTTGAGTTGTTCATATGGACATGATCCTCTGTTTTCAGTTGCCCAGGACAACTTTCAGATTGTTCAGACCGACCCCATCCTCTGTTCTTTATTGTCAAGGACAATTCAAGTGTTCTCTGTTGTCCAGGCCAACTATTGGATTGTTCAGGCTGACATTATTATCAACTGTCCAAGGCAGCTCTAGGATTCTTCAGAATGACAGCAACCTCTGTACTCAGTTGCCCAAACTGATGTCCTATTTTGTTCTCAGTCATCCAGGACAGCTCACTATTTTCTGTTGTCCAGGACAGATTTTGGGTTGTTTAGGTGGACACCTTCCTGTATTCCCAGTTGTCCAGGACAACTCACAGATTTTTCAGGCTGATGTCTTCCTGTTCTCAGTAATCCAGAACAACTCTCACTATTTGCTATTGTCCAGGGTATCTCTCAGGTTTTTCAGACAGACAATTTCCTCTGTGTTCATTTGTCCTAGACATATCTTCCTGTTCTCAGTTGTCTAGACAAATCTTGGATTTTTCAGGCTGATGCCCTCCTCTGTTCTAAGTTGTCCAGGAAAACTCCTGCTTTCTGTTGTCCAGGAAAACTCTTGGATTGAACAGGCTGATGCCCTCCTGTTTTTTCAGCTATCCAGCACTATTAGATTATTAAGGCAGACACTCTACCATGTTCTCAGTTGTCTACAACAGCTCTCACTCTTCTCAGTTGTCCAGGACAATTCTCACATTGTTCAGGCTGAAGCCCTCCTCTCTTCCTACCTGTCCAGGCCAATACTTAGCCTGTATAGGCTGATGCCCTCCTCTGTTCTCATTTGTCAGGACAACTCTTGGATTGTCCCACCTCTGTTCTCAGTTGCCCAGCACTACTCCCTTTTTGTTCATGCTGACACCCTTCTCTATTCTAAGTTGTCCTGACAAACTTTGGGTTGTTCTGGCAGATGCAATCATTTGTTCTCAGTTGTCCATGACAACTGTTGAATTATTCAGGATGATGCTTTCCATTATTCTCAGTTGCTCAGGACTTATTATGGATTGTTCAGACAGATGCTTTCTTCTGTTCTGAGTTGTTCAGAACAACTCTCGGATTGTTCGTGCTGATGCCCACTTCTGTTCTGAGTTGTCCAGAACAACTCTCACTGTTTTTAGTTGTCCAGGACATCTCTTGGATTGTTCAGTCTGACATTCTCCTCTGTTTGCAGTTGTCCAGAACATCTCTCTGATTGTTCAAACTGATGTTCTCCTCACTTCTCAGTTGCCAGGACAACTCTCAGATTGTTCAGGCTGCTGCCCTCATCATTTATCAGTAGTCCAGTACAACTCTCACTGTTCTAAGTTGTCCATGACGACTCTGGGATTTTTCTAGCTGACCCCAACCTCTGTTCTCAATTCCTGGAAAACTCTCAGATTGCACATGCTGACATCCTTAGAGGTTCTCAGTTGCCCAGGACAGCTCTCAGTTCCTTCAGGCTGATGCCATCTTCTGTTCTCAGTGTACAGGACATCATTTTCTATTCTTAGTTACCCAGGACAACTCATGGGTATTTCAGGCTGACATCATCTTCTGCACTCATTCATCCTATACAACTCATGGATTGTTCATGTTGTCACCCTCCTCTATTCTCAGTTGTCTGGACAACTTTCATAATGTTCATGCTAATGCCCTCTTCTGTTCTTAATTGTCCAGGACAACTCTTGTTGTTCTAAGTTGTCAAGGCAAACTCATTGTTAGTTCAGTCTGATGCCCTCCTCTGATTTCATTTGTCTAGGACATGTTTTTCTCTTCCCAATTGTCCAGGACAACTCTCAAATCATTCATGCTGACACCCTCCTCCATTTCCATTTGTCCAGGACAAGTCTCACTCTTCTCAGTTGCCCAAGAATAATCTTGGATTATTCAGGTTCAGCCTCCTTTGTTCTCAGTTGTCCAGAACAACTTAAGAATCGTTCCTGATAATATACTTCTATGTTCTTACTTGGCCAGGACAACTCTCATAATATTCAGGCTGATACACACCTCTGACCTTGGTCTTTAAGGAAAATTCTTGGATTTTTTTCAGGCTGATGCCCTCCTCTGTTCCCACTTATCCAGTGCAACTCTTGGGTTGTTCAAACTGTCACCCTCTGTTTTCAGCTGTCCAGGACAGCTGTTGATGTTCTCAGTTGTTCAGGAAAACTCATAGATCTTCAGGCTGATGTCCTCCTGTGTTCTGTTGTCCAGGATAACTCTTGCTAGTCTACATTGTCCAGGATAACTCAGGGATTGTTTAGGGGGATGCCATTCTCTGTTCTCATCTTTCCAGGACAACGCTCACTTTTCTAGCTTATCCATTACAACTCTCATATTGTTCAGGCTTATGACCTCTTCTGTTCTCAGTTGCCCAGGACAACTCTCAGATTGTTCAGGCTGACACCATCCTCTGTTCTAAATAGTCCAGGAATTACTTGCTCTTCTCAGTTGCCCAGAAAACCCTCAGATTGTTCAGGGTGATGCCCTCTTCTCTTCCTAGTTGTCCAGGAAATCTCATGAATTTTTCTGGCTGATGCCATACTCTTCAGTTGTCCATGACAACTCTTGCAATGTTCAGACTTTTGCACTCCTCTGTTCTCAGTTGTTCAGGAAAACTCTCAGATTGTTCAGGCTGACATTTGCTTCTGTACTCAATAGCCCAGGATGTCTCACTATTTTCAGTTGCCAAGAATACTCTAAGATTTTTCAGGCTTTCACCCTCCTCGTTCTCATTTGTCCAAAAAATCTCAAGAATAGTTCTGGAAAATGCACTTCTTTGTTCTTAGTTATCCAGGACAACTATGATAATTTTCAGCCTGATGCACTCCTCTGCTGTCAGTTAAGGAAAACTCTGATTTTTCAGGCTGATTCACTCCTCTTTTCTCAGTGTTCAGGGCAACTCTTTGATTGCTCAGTCTGATGTTCTTCTCTGTTCTCTTTTTCCAGTTCATCTCTCACTGTTCTCACTTGTCCAGGACAACTCTCAGATTTTTCAGGCAGATGCCCTCTTTAATTCTCTCTTGGCCAGGACAACTCTTGCTGTTCTCAGTTGTCCAGTACAAGATTTTGATTGTTGACTGACACCCTCCTCTGTTTCCAGATGTCCAGGACAACTCTCAGATTGTTCAGACTGGTGTTCTCCATGTTCTCGGTTGTCCAGGACAATTCTCACTCTTCTCATTTACCCAGGATGACTCTCAGATTGTTCAGTCTGAGGGACACCTTTATTCTCAGTTCTTGAACATAACTCAAATTTTTCAGTCTCATGCCATCCTAAGTTCTTGGTTCCCAGGACAACTCTCAGATTTTTCAGTCTGACAACCTCCTTCAGTCTCCTCTAACATAGCTCTGCTATTCTCAGTTGTTCAGGAGAACTCTTGGTTTGTTCAGGCTATTGCCCTCTTCTGTTTACAGTTTTACTGCACAACACTTACTCATCTCAGTTGCCCAGGACAACCCTCAGATTGTTGAGGCTGATGCCATTCTCTGTTCTCAGTTGTCTATGACAACCCTCACTCTTCTCAATTGTCCAGAACAACTCTCAGATTGTTTAGATTGATACACTCCTCTGTTCTCAGAAGTCCAGGACAATTATTGGATTGTTCAGGCTGCTAACCCTCCTCTGTTCTCAATTGTTCAGGACAAGTATCACTCTTCTCAGTTGCCAATGAATAATCTCAGATTGTTTAGGCTGACACCTCCGCTGTTCTCTGTTGTCCAGAACAACTCAAGAATTGTTCCAGAAGACACACTTCTCTATTCTTTGTTGTCCAGGGCAATGAAGATAATGTTCAGCCTGATGCACTCCCCTGTCCTCAGTTGTTAAGGAAAACTCTCAAATTTTTCAGGTTGATGTCCTCTTATAGTCTCAGTTTTCTAGGACAGCTCATGGATTGTTCAGGCTTACCCCCTCCTCTATTTTCAGTCATCCAGGACAACTCTCACTGTTCTCAGTTGTCCAGGATAACACGGGGATTGTTTAGGCTTAAGCCATTGTCTATTCTCATCTTTCCAGCACAACCATCACTGTTCTCAGTTATCCACTACAACTCAGATTGTTCAGGCTTACATCTTCCTCTGTTCTAAGTTACCCAAGATAACTCTCAGATTGTTCAGTCTGACACCCTTCCTGTCATTCCTAAGTTGTCCATAACAACTTTTGTTATTTTCATTTTTCTGAGACAACTCTCAGATTGTTCAGGCAGACACCTTCCCTTTTTCAGTTTTCCAGGACAAATCTCACTCTTCTTAGTTGTCCAAGACAACTTTCACTCTTCTCATTTACCCAGGACAACTCTCAGATTTTTCAGGATGAGGCACTCCTTTCTTCTCAGTTGTCCAACACAACTCTCAAATTTTTCAGCCTCATGCACTCCTTTGTTCATAGTTGTCAGGACAACTCTCAGGTTGTTCAGCCTGATGGACACAGTTGTCCAGGACAACTGTTCACAGCAAGAACAACTCTTGCTGTTCTGTTTTCCATGACAACTCACAGTTTGTTCAGGCTGATGTGCTTCTCTGTGTTAAGTTGCCCAGAACAACTCTTTGATTGTTCAGACTTACACCCTCCTCTGTTCTCTGTGCCTGTTAAACTCTCAGATTGCACAGGATGATGCACTCCTCTATTCTCAGTATCCCAGAACAACTGTTCTTATTTGTCCAGGATAACTCTAGGATTATTCAGGCTGATGTCATCCTGTGTTCTCATCTTTACATGACAACTCTTGCTGTTCTCAGTTTTCCAGTACAACCCTTAGATTATTCAGTCTGATGCCTCTTCTGTTCTCTGTTGTCCAGAGCAACTCTTATTGTCCTCAGTTGTTAAGGACAACTTACAGAATGTTCTGGCCAAAACCTCCTCTGTTCTCAGTTGCCAGGATAACACGAATTTTACATGCTGATGCCCTTTGAGTTTTTCAGTTCTACAGGATAATTCTCAGATTGCTCATAATGATGCTTCCCTCTCTTCTCAGTTTTGCAGGAAAAAATCTCACTGTTCTCGGTTGTTCAGTACAACTCCTGGATTGTTAAGACTGATATTATCCTCTGTTCTCAGTTGACCAGGCCAAGTCTCACTCTTTTCAGTTGCCCAGGAAAACTCTCAGATTTTTCAGACTGATGACCTCCTCTGGTCTCTGTTGTCCAGGACAACTCACGAAATGTTTTGACTGATACCCTTCTCTTATTAGTTGTCGAGGACAACTTTCAGAGTGTTCAGGCTAACACAATCCTCTGTTCTCAGGTGTTAAGAAAAATTCTCGGATTCTTCAGGCTGATATCCTCTTCTATTCTCAGTTCTCTAGGACAGCTCTTGGATTGTTCAGATTGACACCCTCCTCTGTTCTCTGTTGCCTGGAAAACTGCTGGATAATTCAGAATGATGCTCTCCTCTGATTTTAGTAGTCCAGGACAATTACAGCTGTTCTCAGTTGTCTAGGACTCCTCTGGGATTGATCAGGTTGAAGCACTCCTCTGTTACCACTTTTCCAAGACAACCCTTAGTGTTCTAAGTTGTCCATGACAACTTGTGTGCTGTTCAGGCCGACTTCTTCCCTATCTCAGTTATCTATAACAACTTTTACTAATTGCAATCTCCAGGACAACTCTCTTAAGGTTGGGTCTGACTCCTTTCTCTGGACAAATATCCCTTCTCAGGTTTCCAGGATAACTCTCACTTTTTTCTGTTTTCAAGACAATTTGCAGATTGCTAAGGCTGTTGCCCTCTTCTATTCTCAGTTGTCCAGGACATCTCTCAGAGATCAGGCTCATGCACTCCTCTTTTCTCAGTTGCCCAGAAGAGCCCTTAATGGTTCAGACTGATGCCCTCCTCTGTTTTCATTTGCCCAAGTCTTACTGTCCTCAGGTGCCCATAACAACTATCAAAATGTTCAGTCTGATGCTTTCTACTGTTTTCTGTTATCCAGGACAACACTAGGATTGTTCAGGTTGAAGCCTTCCTATGTTCTCAGTTGCTCAGGACAACTCTCAGAATATTCAGGCTGAAGACTTTCTCTGTTCTCAGTTGTCCAATATAATTCTCAGATTGTTCCAACTTATTCGCTCCTCTGTTCTCTCTTTCTGGGAAGACTCTTGGATTATTCAGACTGATGATCTCCTCTGTTCTCAATAGTCCAGGGCATCCCTTGCTGATCTCCATTGTTCATGACAACACTCAGACTGTTGAGCTTGATGATCTCTTCTGTTCTCAGTTTTCCAGGACAACACTTAATATTCTCATTTATCCATGACAACACTCTGATTGATCTGGCTGACACACTCCTGTTCTCATTTTTCCAGGACAATCTCACTGTTCTCAGTATTCCAGGACAAGTCTCAGATTGTTCAGTCTAATGCACTCCTCTATTCTCAGTTGTCCATAACAACTTTTGCTATTCCTAATTGTCCTGTGCAACTCTCAGATTGTTCAAGCTGATGATATCTCTGTTCTTATTTGTCCAGTACAACTCTCAGATTGTTCAGGCTGATGCCCTCCTCAGGTCTGATTTGTCCAGGACAAACATCACCATGCACATTTGTCCAAGCTAACTCTTGCTGTTCTCAGAAGTCCAGCATAACTGTTGGATTGTTCAGGCTGGTGCCCTTCTCTGTACTCAGCTGCACAGGACAACTCTTGGATTGATCAGCATGATACCTTTCTGTTCTCAGTTGTACAGAACAACTCTTGGATTGTTCAGGCTGCCATCCATCTCTGTTCTCTATTGCCTGGAAAACTCTCAGATTGTTTATGCCCTCCTCTGTTCTCCATTGTTCATTACATCTCTTGCTGTACTCAGTTGTCCAGTACAAGTCTGGGATTGTTCATGAGGATAAGCACATCTGCTCTCATTTTTCCAGGACAACTCTCTCTGTTCTCATTTATGTGAGACAACCCTGACATTGTTCAGGCTGATGTCCTCCTGTGTTCCAGTCAACATGGATACTTCTGGATTGTTCAGCCTGATGTCTTCCTCTATTTTCAGTTGCCCAGAAGAACTCTCAGATCACTCAGGCTGATACCTTCCTATGTCCTAAGTTGTCAGGACAACTCTTGGGCTGACTACCTCCTCTTTTCTCAGTTGCCCAAGATAACTCTCAGATTATTCAGGCTGGTGCCCTTCTTTGTTGTCATTTGTCCGGGGAAAATTTTGCTATTCACAGTTATCCAGGATAAGTCTGGGAATGTTCAGACTGATGCTCTCCTCTTTTCTCTGTTGTCCAAAACAACACACATATTTTTCAGGCTGATGTGCTTCTCCATTCTCCATTGCTTGTACAGCTCTTGGATTGTTCATTCTGATGACCTCCACTCTTTTCAGTTGTCCATGACAACTATGCTGTTTCTATTCATCCAGTAAAATGCTTGGGTTGTTCTCATTGATGTATTTCTCTGTCCTTATTTGTTCAGGACAACTTTCTCTGTTCACAGTATTCCAGGAAAATTCTGTTTGTTCAGTCAGACGACCTCATCTGTTAGTTGTCCAGAACAACTTTCCAGACTCAGACTGATGTCCTCCTCTGTTCTCAGTTCCCATCAAAACTCTCAGATTGTTCTTTCTGATGCCATCTTCTGGTTACTTTTGTCCAGGACAAATCTCACTGTTCTCAGTTGTCAGAGACAACTCTTGGTTTATCAGGATGATGCCTTCTCTGTTTTCAGTTGCCCAGGATAACTCTCATTGTTCTAATTTGTCCAGGACAACACTTGGATGGTTCATACTGAAGCCCTCCTCTGTTCTCTGTTGCCTGGTAAACACTTGATTGTTTAAGGCAGATGCCTTCCTCTGTTTTCAGTTGCCCATTACACCTTTCTCTGTTCTCACTTGTCCAGGACAACTGTTGGAGTGTTCAGGCTGACACATTCCACACTGTTCTCAATTGTCCAGGGTAATTCTCACTCTTCTCACTTATCCAGGACAACTCTCACCATTTTCAGTTGTCCAGGCCAACTCTCGAATTGATCAGGTTGACACCCTTTTATGATCTCACTAGCCCGATATAACTCCCAGATTGTTCAGGCTGATGCTCTCATCTCTTCTTAGATGCTAAGGAAGACTCTTGGTTTGTCCAAGTTGATGCCCTTTTCTGTTCTTAGTTCTCCAGGACAACTCTCCCTTCTCAATTGTCAAGGACAACACTCAGTATAAGGGTGACATCTTCCTATGTTCTCAGTTGTTTATGACAATTCTCACTGGTTTCACTTGTCCAGGACAACTAACTGGTTGTTCTGCCTGACATTGTTATCTGTTCTCAGTTGTCCAGGCCAACACTTGGATTGTTCAGGCTTATGCCTTCCGCTGTTCTCAATTGCCCAGGTTAACACATGGATTGATCAAGCTGATGAGCTCCTCTGTTCTCATTGTCCAAGACAACTCTTGGACTGTTCAGGCTGAAACACTTCTCTTTTTTGTGGTGCTTGGAAACTCTGATTGTTCAGGCTGAAACCCTCTTCTGTTCTCTGTATTTGAGGACAACTTTCACTTTTCTCAGTTCCAGGATTATTCTCAGATTTTTGGACTTTGACTTCTCAGTTGCCCATGACAATTCTTGGTTTCTTCTGGCTGGTGCCTTCTCTGTTCTCTGCGCTCCAGAACAACTCTTGCTCTTCTCAGTTGCCCAGTACAACATTGAGATTTTTCAAGCTAATGGCCTTCTCTTGTTGTCCTCAATAGTCCAAGATAAGTCCATTGTACACGTGATACCCTCCTCTGATCTCATTTGTCCAGGACAAACCTCACTATCTTCAATTGTCTAGGACAACTCTTGAATAATTCAGGCTGATGCCTTCATCTGTTCTAAGTTGTCTAGGAAAACTATTGCTCTTCTCATTTGCTCATGAAAACTCTGAGTTGTTTAGGCTGATGCTGTCTTTTGTTCTCATTTGTCCAGGACAACCCTCACTGTTCTCAGTTGTCCAGGAGAACTCTTGGATGTTCCATGCTCTCTCCCTCCTCTGTTTCAACTGCCCAGGAATACTCTCAGATTCTTCAGGCAGATGCCACTTTTTGTACTGATTTGCACAGGACAGCTCTCACTGTTCTTAGCTGTCAAGGACAACTCTTGGATGCTTCGGATTCTCTCCCTCCTCTGTTTCAGTTGCCCAGAAAAACTCATGGATTGGGCAGGCTGATACTCTCATCTGCTTCAACTGTCCAGGACAACTCTCCTGTGGTTCAGGCCAGTACCCTCCTCTGTTCTCAGTTTCCCAGGAAAACCCTCAATATGTTCAGGCTGATGCCTTCCTGAGTTCTCAGTTGTCCAGGACAACTCTCACTGTTCATGCTTAGCCCTATTCTATTCTGTTTTCAGGGACAAATCTCAGAATGTACAGGATAATGTGCATTTCTCAGTTGTCTGGTATAAGTCCTGGATTGTTCAGGCTGATGCCCTCCTGTGTTCTCCCAAAAGTCCAGGACAACTCTTGCAGTTCTCAGTTGTTCAGGACAGCTATTGGATTATTCAGGCCTAGTCCTTCCTCTGTTCTACTTTTTTTCAGGACAATTCTTTTTTTTTTTAATAATTTTTTTTTTATTTTAAAAAGATACTTAGATTACATAAATATTACACAAAATTATAGGGATTCCCGTATGCCCCACCTCTCACACCTCCCACAACCTCCCACGTAAACATCCTTCATTAATGTGGCACATCACCTGCACTGGATATACACATCCTGGGGCTTTGCCATTAAGCCTGGATCATAGTTCACTTTCTAGACCACACTCTCTCCCACAGAGTTCTGCATGTCATATGATGATATAAAATGGCCTATATCTGTAGTTGCAATGTCACTCAGGATAATTTCCAAGTTTTCAGGACAATTCTTGATGTTCTCAGTATTCCAGGGCAAATCTTGGATTGTTCTGTCTGATGCCCTATCTGTTGTCCAGGACAACTCTCAGGTTGTTCAAGCTAATGTCTTACTGTTCTAAGTTGTCTATGACAACTCTCACTATTCCCAGTTGTCAAGGAAAATTCATGGATTGTTCAAGCTAAAGCCCTCCTCTGTTGTCCAGGTCAACTCTCAGATTGTTCATGCTGATGACTTCTGCTGTACTGTGTTGTCCAGGACAACTTTCACTCTTCTCATTTTTTCCAGGACAACTTTTGGATTGTTCAGGCTGAAACACTCCTGTGTTTTCTGCTGTCTAGGACAACTCATGAATTGTTTAGGCTAATGTGCTCTCTGTTCTCAATTAATCAGGACAACTTGATTTTCTCACTTGTCCAGGACAACTCATGGATTGTATAGGTTGACACCTTCCTCTATTTTCAGTTGTTCAGGAAAACTCTGCCATTCTCAATTTTCAGAACAACTCTCACAGTTCTCAGTTATCAAAGACAACTGTTGGATTTTTCAGATCGCCACATTCCTCTCTTCTCTGTTGCCCAGGACAATTCACAGATTGTTCAGTCTAAGCACTCATCTGTTCTCAGTTTTCCAGGAAATTATTTGGATTGTTCAGGCTGACATCTTCCACTGTTCTCTGTTGACTGGAATACTCAGATTGTCAGGCTGATGCCCTCCACTGTCCTCAGTATTCCACAAAAACTCTCAGATTTTTCATTCTTTCATGCTCCTCACTTCTCACTTGCCCAGAACAACTCACGGATTGTTCAGACTGACATCTTCCCTTGTTTTCAGTTACCATGACAACTTTTGCCATTCTCAGTTGCCCAGGACAACTCTCAGGTTTTTCAGGCTTATGCCTTCCTCTGTTCTTATTTTTCCAGGACAACTCTCATTTTTCTCAGTTGTCCTGGGCAACTCTTGGATTTTCTGGATGATGCCCTTCTCTGTTCTCAGTTGTCCAGTACTACTCATGGACTGTTCAGGCTGATGTTCTCCTCTGGTTCTCAGTTTTCCAGGACAACACTCACTCTTGTCATTTTTCCAGGACATATTTCAGGTTGTTCAGGCTGAAACCTTCATGTGTTTTCCTTTGTCTAGGACAAATCAAGGATTATTCAGGGTGACATCCTCCTTGTTCTCTGTTATCCAGGAAAACTCTTACTTGACTCATTTGTTCCAAACTCTCAGATTGTTGAAGTTCACATCTTCCTCGATTATCAGATGTTCAGGATAATTAAGCTGTACTCAATGTGCAGGACAGCTATCATATTGTTTAGACTGACACTGTTCTCAGTTGTTCAGAACAACTCTTGATGTTTTCAGTTTTCCAGGACAATTCTTGGATTGATCAAGCTGATACTCTACTCTGTTCTAAGAATAGTATTGCACTATTCAGGCTGATGCCCACCTACGTTCTCAAATGCCCAGGAACCCCTTTGGATTTTTCAGACTGATGGCTTCTCCTGGTCTCAGTTATCCAGTACAACTATTGCTGTTCTCAGTTGTCAAGGACAACTCTTGGATTTTTAAGCTTAATGCCTTCCTCTGTTCTCTGTTGTCAGGGTAACCCTTGCATTGTTCAGTGACACACTTATCTATTCTCAAATGTTCAGGATGACTCTTGGATGGTTCAGGCTGACATCCTCACTTGTTCTCATCTGTTCAGCACAACCTGTGAATTGTTCAGACTGACATCCTCCTTTGTTCTCAGTTTTCCAGGACAACTCTCTGATTGTTCATATTGATGCCTTCCTCTGTTTTCAGTTGTCCAGTACAAGTCACAGATTGTTCAGGCTGCTGACCTCCACTATTTTCAGTTGTCCAGGGCAACTGTCAGATGTTTCAGTCTGACACCCTACTCTGTTCACAGTTGTTGGACAACTCTTGGCTTATTCAGGTTGATGTTTTCCACTGTTTTCACTTGTCAAGGACAATCCTTGCTCTTCAGGACTATTCTGGGAATGTTTAAGCTGATTACCTCCACTTTTCTCATTTGTACAGGAAAATGCTCCCAGATCTCAATTGTCCAGGACAGCCTTCAGATTGTTCATATTGACCCTTTCTCTTTTTATTAGCCCAATACATCTCTTGCATTCTTTAGGCTAATACCCTCTTCAATTCTCAATTTTCCAAGACATATCTTGTTGTTTGCAGTTGTCCAGGACATCTTTGCTGTTCTCAGTTGTCTAGGACAACTATCAGATCTTTCAGGCTATTGCTCTCCTCTGTTCTTAGTTGTCTAAGCCAACTCTCATCATTCTTGTTAGTCCAGGACAAATCTCTGATAGGCTGATGCCCTCCTCTTTTCTCAGGTGCTCAAGGTAACTCTCAGATTGTTCAGGCTATGCCTTCTTAGGTTCTCAGTTACCCAGGAAAACTCATAGGTTGTTCAGACTAAAGTCCTCCCCCATTCTTAATTGTCCATGACAACACTTGCATTGTTTATATTGATGCCTTCAAAAGTCCAGGACAACGCTTGAATGGTTTGGGCTGATGCCCTCCTCTGTTCTCTGTTGCTGAGACAATGCTAGAATGGCCAGGCTGACTCCCTCCTCTGTTCTCAGTAGTCCATAACAACACTAGCTGTTCTTAGTTGTCTAGGACAACTTTTGGATTGTTCAAGATTATGCCCTCCTTTATTCTCATTTTTCCAGGACAATTCTTGCTCTTCTCTATTGTCCAGCACAACTGTTGGATTGTTCTGGCTGATACCGTCCTCTGTTCTCAATTGTCTTGGACAATACTCACTCTTCTCATTTATAAAGATATTTGGATTGTTCAGGCTGACAAGTCCTGTGTTTTCCCTTGTCTAGGACAACTCTCCAATTTTTCGGGCTGATGCCTTCCCTTTTCTTAGTTATCCAGGACAACTCTTGCTTTCCTCAATTGTACATGCCTCTAGGGTTATTCAAGCTGACATCTTCCACTGTTGTCAGTTGTTCAGGATAATTCCAGCTCTTCTCAATTGCACATGACAACTATTGGATTGTTCATGGTGATTATCTTTGAGATTCTTAATTGTCCAGAACAACTGTTGGTTTATTCTGGCTGACACCTTCTTTTCTCAGTTGTCCAAGTAAACTGTAACCATTAAAGTTTTCTAGGACAGCTCTCAGATTGTTCAGGCTGACACCTTCTCTGTTCTCAGTTGTCCAGGTCAACTCTCAGAATATTCATGCTGATGACTTCTGTTCTAAGTTATCCAGACAACTCTTGTGCTTCTTATTTATCCAGGAAAATTTTGGATTGTTCACACTGAAACCCTCCTTGTTTTCTGCTGTCTAGGACAATGTCTGGATTGTTCAGGCTGACATGCCCCCTGTTCACATTAGTCCAGGATAACTCTTGCTTTTCCCAGTTGTACAGAACAACTCCCAGAGTGTATAGGCTGACACCTTCCTCTGTTGACAACTCAGGACAAGTCTCACAATTCTCAGTTGTCAAAGCAAATCTTGAATTGTTCAGGATGTTGCTTTCCTCTCTTCACAGTTGCCCAGGACAAGTCACAGATTGTTCAGGCTGATATCTTCCTGTGTTCTCAATTTTCCATGAAAATATTCAGATTTTTCAGGCTGACACCCTCCTCTGTTCTCTGTTGCCTGGACAACTCTCAGATGGCCAGGCTGATGCCCTCAACTGTTCTCAGTAATTCAGGACAGCCATCAGATTGTTCAATCTGTCAAACACCTCTCTTAGTTGTCCAGGACAAATCATAGATTGTTCAGGCTGATGCATTCCCCTTTTCTCAGTTATCCAGGACATCTCTTGCAGTCTCAGTTGTCCAGGACAACTCTTAGATTGTTATGGCTTATGCCCTCCTTTGTTCTCATTTTTCCAGGACAACTCTTGCTGTTCTCAGTTTTCCAGGACAATTCTTGGATTGATCAAGGTGATATCCTCCTCTGTTCTAAGTTGCCCAGTATAAATATTATATTATTCAGGCTGATGCCTTCCTAGGTTCTCAAGTGTCCAGGAAGCCCTTTGGATTGTTCAGGCTGATGTCCTCTCCTGGTCTCAATTATCAAGGACATCTCTTGCTGTTCTCTGTTGTCTATGACAACACTCACATTGTTCAGTGACACACTCAATTGTTCTCAATGGTTCAGGAAGACTCTTGGGCAGTTCAGGCTGATGCCCTCACCTGTTTTCAACTGTTCAGAAAAACCCTCTAATTGTTCAGACTGATGCCCTCCTTTGTTCTCAGTTGTCCAGGACAACTCTGATTGTTTATGCTCATGCCATTTTGTTCTCAGTTTTCCAGGACAACTCACAGAATATTCAGGCTGATGCCATCCTCTCTTCTCCATTGTTCAGGTCATATCTCATATGGTTCATGTTGATGCCCTCCTCTCTTCTCTGTTGTTCACTACAAGTCAGATTGTTCAGGCTGATGCCCTCCACTATTTTCTGTTGTCCAGGACAACACTCAAATGATTCAGGCTGACCCCTTGTCTGCCTTCATTACCCCCAGGATATCTCTCAGATTGTCAGCTGAAGCCTTCCTTGGTTCTCAACTATCCAGGACAAATATTGTTCTCAGTTGTCCAAGACAACTCTCAAATTGTTAAGGCTTATGCACTCCTCTGTTCTCAGGTGTCCAGAACAATTTTGCTATTCTCATTTGACCAGGACAACTTTTGGATTGTTCAGGCTATTGCTATTCCCTGTTCTCTACTCTCCAGGACAACTCTCACCATTCTCAATTGTCCAGGGCAAATCTCTGATCAGGCTGATAACCTCCCCTCTTCTCAGTTGCCCAATGTAACTCTTGGATTGGTCAAGCTGATGTCCTCCTCGGTTCTCAGTAACCCAGGAAAACTCACAGATTGCTCAGACTGACCACCTTCCCCATTCTTAATTGTCCATGACAACACTCACATTGTTCAGTTTTATGCCTTCATCTGTTTTCAACAGCCCAGGACAATGCTTGAATGGTTTTGGGCTGACACCCTACTATGTTTTCTGTTGCCTGGATAAAACTAGGATGGTCAGGCTGATTCCCTCCTCTGTTCTTAGTAGTGCAGGACAACTCTTGATGTTCTAGGAGGACAATTCTCAGTCTTCTCCATTGTCAAGCATAACTCTTAGACCGTTCTGGCTGATGCTTTCCTCTATTCTCAGTTGTCCAGGGCAGCTCTCAGATTGTTCATGCTGAAGCCCTCTTCTTTTCTCAGTTGTCCCAGACAATACTCTCTTTTCTCATTGCTCAATGAAAAATTTTGGATTGTTCAGGTTGACATCCTCCTGTTTTTTCTTTTGTCTAGGACAACTCACAGATTGTTCAGGTTGACATAAGCCCTGTTCTCAGTTATCCAGGATAACTGCTGTTTACTCAATTGTCCTGACCTCTCAGAATGTTCAGATTGAAACCTTCCACTGTTGTCAGTATGTCAGAATAACTCAAGCTCTTCTCATTTGTACAGGACAACTATCACATTGTTCAGTCTAACACCATCCTCTGTTCTCAGTTTTCCAGTACAAATCTCCAAAATTTCAGGCTGACACCTTCTTCTGTTCCCAATATTTCAGGTTAACTTTCAGATTCCTTTGGTTTCAGATGCCCAGTACAAGTCCCAGATTATTCAAGATGAGGACCTCCTCTATTTTAACTGTCCAGAACAACTCTCCAATTTTTCAGTCTGATGCCCTCACAGTTGCACCAACAACTCTTGGCTTGTTCAAGCTTCTGATCTCCACTGTTCTCAGTTGTCCAGGACAACTCTCGCTGTTCTGTTTTGTCCATGATAATCCTCAGATTGTCCAGGCTGATAGCCTCTTCTGAATTCAGTAATCCTAGGAAAACTCTCATTCTTCTCATTTGCTCAGGATGACAGATCTCAGTCTGACATCCTCCTCTGTTTTCAATTGTCCAGGATAACTCTCACTGTTCTCAGTAGTCCAGGACAACTTTCAGATTGTTCAGGCTGTCTTAGGACCTCAGAAGTCCTAAGAAAACACTTGTCCTCTATTTCAGTTGCCCAGCAATACTTTCCAATTGTTCCAGCTGACACCCTCCTTTCTTCTCTTTTGACCTGAACAATTCTTGGATTCTTCAGGCTGATGGCCTTCCTTGTTCTCAGCTGAACAGGAAAGATATTGCTGTTCTCATTTTTTCCAAAACAACTCTCAGAATATTAAGGCTGATGTCCTTCTCTGATCCCAGGTGTTCTGTAAAATTCTCAGTTTTCAGGAGACTGAAAGCGTTTTCAGGAAAACTCTCAGATTGTTCAGGCTGAAGCCCTACTCTGTTGTTAGTCTTACAAGACAAGTCCTGGATTGTTCAGGCTGAGGCTCTCCACTATTTTCAGTTGTCCAGGACTTCTCCCAGATATATCAGTCTGATGCCCTCCACTATTCACAGGTACCCAGACAACTCTCATCTTGTTCAGGCTTTTGCCCTCCAGTGTTCTCAGTTGTCCAGGACAAATCTCACTATTCACAGTTGTCTGGACAACTCTTGAAATGTTCAGGCTGATAACCTCCTCTGGGCTCAAATTTC
>JAQZBX010057494.1:0-17944 GCA_029593785.1 Cabassous unicinctus
GGCCGACTGAAGGGCTTTAACGTTAATATTGTGGTGGTTGTACTGAACAAAAGAGTGTGCTTTATGTCATTTCTTTTGACTTTGCCATTAACTCCATAACAGCTGGCATCAAATATACTAAATTGTGGTATAATGAGCTTGTATATTGCTAGCAATTACAGAGTTAAGTTGAATAAATCCTTAGAGTACAAAATAAGTGTGCTTTCCACCTGACAATACATTAAAGGTGACACTTGCCTTAATTTAAAATTGACTAAGATCATATATAAAAAACAAACAAAAAACACTGTGATTGAAACCACATCTCAAATTTGCCAGGTTTGACTACATCCATTTCATATAAGTTTATGACATCTGTCATCCTGATCTATTATTTAAACACTTTTTATGCATTGATGAGTTATGAAGTATTTTTGTGATAATTATACTTCAGAACTTGAAAGCCTGATTTGTGAATGCTATATATCTTGGTTTCCTGGTAGATATATATCAACGGAGATTACATATATACGTATATACACATATGAACAGAAATTTGATAGCCAGACCATAATATTTTTCAAAGTATTATAGAGTGTCGGTGCCATTAGAAAAACATTACAGTTGAATGTCCGATGATCAGATTTTGTTTGGATGCTGTCTTGGTACTACATAAACATCACTTATTCAGTGGAAATCATATATGTTATGAAGTGAATTTTTCTTTAATTGATTTTTAAAAATATATAATTCAAGCAATTTGGACCATAGATTAACGGTCCATGTCCAAAAGGAGTTCAGGCAGCAGCTTCAGTTAGTCAGTGACTCAAACAGTCAGGGGCTCAGGTTTGATCTCTGGACGTATAAACATCCTAAGCAAATAAGATAAAGGGGGATGGGACCGGTACCAATACATGACCCCTCTTCATACACACACACACACACATACACACACACTCATGCACACATACACACACATGGGCAAATATTAAAAGATAAATAAAAGACACAGGGCCTTATGGAGTACATAGAGCTGGAAATGATTTGTAGTGATTAGACGCAGCTTTTAGCATGTGGGAGAGGAATGAAACTATCCAAACTGATAGATATTTTTCCTTTCAGAATCTTTTCAGGGATGGAAACATTACAATTTAAGAGGTAGATCCTCCTTTTCTGAAAATGTGATATCTTCCCATCTCAAATGAATTCCCTATCTCAAGTGAATCTATTAAATCACCCTAAAATCTTTTGATCATCTCGAAGGTGTAAATCCATCTTCTAAAGACAATGGAAGCCTTAATAGTCTCAAACCCCAACAAAACAGACTGCCTGTTTCCTGACATTAGCCCACCTCATCTTTGCATCATTTCCTATAGAATCAGTTTGTATTACTGGACCTGAAGGTACAGATTGGCATAGATCAAAAGAACCAAAATCAGACCAGCCATAAAAGAACCTAAGCTTGCCAGCAGGCCAGAAATTTGAATTGAAGTGGAAATTACAAAATATAACTATTAACTATTATTTTTAAGTTGCCTAATTCTCAAATCTTGGGTGGGCTGGAAGCAAAGATGAAAATTTGAGGTGTAAATGTTTCTAAGCTATTTCTCTACCCAGGGACAAAATCAAATGCAACATATTCCATTCAGAATTCTCAACTCTCTTTTAGTTAGCTGTGAGTTTATCCAAAGGACTGGTTTACAAGGTGATCAAATTTTATAGCTCAGATGGCCGAAATTGACCACAAAGACCGATTTGGGGATATTTATCTGCAAAGCTTTTAGTGATGCACGTACACAGAGAGATACACATTTTGTCAAGCACATACTAACTGAGACAGAATCTATGGATCAAAAAGAAAAGGAAAAAAATGTATTACTGAGAATCATGTCTTCACCTATTCAATAATGCAAAGAATTTTAGAACAACCTAAACTCTTCTGCTTGTCCAGAGCATTGCAGGATTACTTCTAAGAATATCTCCCTTTTATGTTACTCTGCAACTCCATAATGTTATCTTATTAAAATAATAATAATCAGCAAAGACAATATTCTGGAGGGAAAAAAAAACAGTATCTCCCATTGATTTGGAAATAAGACATCAGTTTTGGAGTCTCAATTTTTCAAAAATGTGCCACAGTGCCTTACATGGTTAAATAATCTGCCATCCAACATGCCCATTAATCTCTTGAATCTACATAACATATGAATATCTCATTTTTTAGTCATAAAACCATAAGGAAACCCCACAGACTGGCATTCCTTCTTTCATTGGCCAAAGCTTCAAATGGGATGGCCACTTTACTTTTGTTCTGGAATGTGGATTTGTGGGCAGATGACAAGGTGCTAATGAGGAGCTAATGTCCCTGAAGTTGGCAAACTGCCAACCCCACCATGGGAGGATTAGCGCATTTGTCTGCATTAGCCCTGGACAAAGGAGGGAGGGGCTGGGGGAAAGCCAACTCCAGGTTGAATAACTTGACTCACATTGGATGCTGTGTCCCATTCCTAAGGTAAGGGGCTATTTTAGGATAATTATGCACTTTTCCTTGGTGGCACGGCGAGTTCTCATGTGGATACACTTGACTTGGTTCTCATTCTGGAATAAATTAGTTAGAATAGGCAAGTTCAGAACCTGTCCCACCCCATCACCAACTCAGGATATAATCATATTAATGAGAAACCAGGTGAAACTTCTTGTCTGCGTTAAATTCGTTCATCATGAATGTAAAGTTAGTTTATACAAGTGTCAAGCCAGATCACTTCTTGAATTCAGAATTTATTTTTAAAAGAGAAGGGCACTTTAATTTTCTAATTTTGCCATCAAAAATTCACATCATGAGTTTCTAAGCCAAGCGGCTGATTGGAAAAAACTCCAGAGAGACTTGAAATTTCAATAGAATCATACTGCCTGAGCAGAATAAAGCTGAGGTGCAGCCACCTGGGCCATTTCCACCCAGGTCTCCCCAACATTCATTTCAATAACAATTATCACTATTACATTCTAAAATCCATTGATATATTTATTAATGCAGATATTTACTTACAAAGAAAACAAGGAAGGTTACTTTTAATGAGAATACAGGATAGGAGGGATAAAATAAATATGCTTTTTTCCTTCCCTGGAAATGGTTAAAAAAAAAAAGCTGGAAATATGAAATTAAATATTAATATATTCTTAACACCCTAAAAAATAATCCTAAACTGAATGTATTCTAACTTATACTATATGCTTTTTATTTGAAGATATTTCATCTTTTATAAAAAGCATATGAATGTGTGTTGACAATATTTATTTTAAATATATATTCTATATAAGCTCATTATGATTTTTTTTTCATAGTACTGGGGCCAGGGAACCAACCCAGGACCTCGTATGTGAGAAGCTAGTGCTCAACCACCGAGCCACATCAGCTCCCCTGAGTTGGTTTTTCCTGTTAGTTTGCTTGTTGTTTGGGTTGTTTTTGTTTTTCGCAGGCACCGGAAACCGAACCCGGGACCTCCCATGTGGGAAGCAGGAACTCAACCACTTGAGTCATTCTGCTCCCGGTATAGCTCATTATGATTTGATAACTAAGTGATTTGATAGCAAGTATGCCCCAAGTTACACTCTCTCTCTCACACACACACATACATACACAGACATACACACACAGTGCATATCATCAATACTACTTCTGTGCAACATGTGCCAGGGGGACTACTGCGGTGGCTTTCTACCTGGAATCTTGAATTCTACCCTTGCCCTATTATTCTCCACACAACAGCCTGATGAACCATCTTATGAAGTAAAAGAGAAATCAGATTGCATCCCTATCTTGAAAGATCTGTTCCTAGCCTCCTTCCCCACTCTCATTGTCTTTCTCTATCTCTACCCAGCTCTCCATGATTCAACAGTCCTTTCGGGTCTTCAAAACACAGACAAACAATTTGCACCTCAGGAATCTCAGTGTTCCTGGAATGCTCTCCTTCCCAGAGTCCAACTGGCTAGTTCTTTTCTGTCCTTCAGATCCAAGCTTAACTGTTCCTCAAAGAGCACCCTATCCCCACCATCTGCTCCTATCACTGTCAAAAGCGTATTTCTCCTTGAAGTTCTCTAGCTCAACACCTATTTTTACCCCTCATAACACGTAACCACAACGTCTATATCTTTCATAGATATTTAACATATTGAGTTTTGTTTGCCTGTTATCTTCCCCACCAGAACCATGTGGGTCTTCTTCACTGATGTGTCCCCAGAGCCTGGTATATTTTCTTCACACGAATAAATATTTCTTCAAATAATGAGTAAACGTAAGATGTTGGGTAAGGACTAAATTATTTTAGGAGTTTTAATCATGAGATAAGCATTTTTTTTCCGATATTGAAGAACAGTTTTAGGCAAAAGAAAAATGATATTTAGAGTTACTTCATACATTATTGATTCCGCTTTATTGCTTCTGTATTATACTGGCTCCCAGTATTCTACTGGGGACTCTTTTTTTTTTTAGCTTCTAAGCTAACTATGAAACAATAATAGGTAATATTAAACCAAACACCTTTCAAAGCACTTTACTCGAAGTAACTCATTTAATCCCTGCCTTTTAGTTGAGAAAAGGCTGAAGGGATGTATACAAACTGCCCAGGGACAAAGAGTGAGGAAGCAGCAGGGCTGGGATTTGAACCTGTATGCTTTAGTTGCAAAGACCATGCTCGCCCATGTTACTGGGTGGACAGCAGCCACCTTTGACAGATTGCCCAAGAGCCATAGGCTCTTGTTCCATAAGCACATATGAGACAAGTTGGAGAAAAAAATAAATAAAAGGAAAAGGAGTTATGGAATCATGGCATTGCTTCTGTTTGTCTTGGCTGGTTCACCTATTCCCCTCTTTCAGATGGATCTGAATTATAAGCTGTGTCTTACCCTCTCACCACATTACATAAAAAAGTTGTTTTGATAGTGTCCCTGAGTAGTCCCGCTTCTGGTGCCTGATGATCTTTGACATCCTCTGGCCCTGGCTATATTTGAGTACTCACATTTCTTCCTCTTATCTTATTTCTCAAAAAGATTCTTATCAGCAAAACCACAACCAATTATTGGTTAGGTTTCTCCTGTTGGCCATATACATGATAACTGTAAAGTGTGAACTAGATCAATGAGACATAGTATGGGATGCATGTATGTCAGTGTGTGTGCATGTGTGTGTGTGGGCATGTGTTCATGCATGTGTGTGTATGTGATTTTTAGATTTGATAACAGTTAAAGAAATGGCCTTAACAAGAAAAGACAATTAACTGAATTAACAGATAAATTGCGGGTCAAAAAGTGTTTGTGGTAAATCAACACTCCACTTCTTGAAGACAAAGGCAGATGTGGTCCCATAAGAAAACTGCAAAATATTAACCAGATTACCAGCCTAAGAGCAGGAATTTTGCAAAAGTGAGATAGACTGGCTCCATAATGATGCTGAAACCCGATAGGATAAAAGGAGAGGGAAAGTAGCAATACACCAAGAAAAATATTTTTCAATGCAGTTGCAGACTCTACTGGTTTTTCTTTCGTTACTCATACATATAAGCTCTGATGGACAATGAATGTAGGCTACACAAATGATATCTGGTTGAGCATGGGTAATACCTGAGTTAGCTGATGCTGATGGGTAGCTAATTTCTTATACCATTTAAATTGTAATAGTATCAATATATGTTTGGCCCCAAGGTGGACCCTTTACCAGGAATTTTTTCTTAAAAGGACAGGTAGTCCTTTTAAGACAGGTAGTAAATATTTTAGGCTTTGTGGGCCGTATGAAATCTGTCACAACTACTCAATTATGCCAATGTAGTGCCAAAGCAACCACATAATGCCTTAAAACAGTTGGGGAAAAAAAAAGAATAAAGAAAAAGCAGACAATACATAAATAAATGGACCTGGCTGTCTTCCAATATAACTTTATTTTTAGACACAGAAATTTGAATTTCATATAATTGTCATGTTACAAAATATTGCTTTTCTTTTGACTTTGTTCCAGACATTTAAAAACATAAAAACATTCATTCTTAGTTCACAGACTACACAATAATGGGCAGAGGGGCAAATTTGACCCAGGGGTCATAGTTTACTTAATACTAATACAAAAAAGCAAAAAGATGCTAGAAAGTACTTTTACAAGGAGGTAATTCTCTTGAAATGTCATTTTTTAAATGAATAAAGCATATTCTTTATTACCTGTTATTTTTCAAATTTTTATGCAAGTACAATATACATGCAGAAAAGTTTATATAATTCGGCGGATCTTCACAAGCCAAACACAATCATTTAACTAGCCTGCAGATCAAGAAACAGAACACTAACCACACCCAGAAGCTCCCATCATGCTCCTTACCTGCCAGCCACCAGCAGCCTCTCCAAGGAAACCACTACCCTGACTACTAAGAGTGCAGATCAGTTTCATGTTTTTTTTTCCCTTTTTATTAAAAAAAAAAAAAAAAAGTTTGTAGGGTAAATAAAGTATAGTTATATATTATAACTATATAGCAATTAGCTGCATTAAGTTAAATTCATATTTTTGAAAGCACATCATCATAGACTCTAGAAATGAAAGCGATTTTAGAGATCATCCATATTACACTGTATTCCCAGAGCAGTATAACTAATATATTTATAATCCAATTGTTTCTCCAGAGATTAGATATGCATTATGTGTATGTGGTGAAAATCTATACGTCAATAATATCTGCATCAATAATATCAAAAAAGAGTAAAATTTCTGGTTATGTTTTGATTGTCAAAGTTTAATATCTCCATCATTTCCATTACATAATTGACAAAAGCATTGAATTTTTTTTACAATACTTTCAACTATTGGCACTGCTAACAAAGATGAAGGTCTTTATTTCAGTTCACAAATGATTAGCCTTCATGACAACTTGCAAACTGAATAGTATTTAATGATTTTATTAATCATTTTCTTTTGCTACATAAACTGGGATGTGTCCAGATTTTAGATGTAGTATAAACTAGATACAAAATAACACTTTGCTAATTTTACTCAAGTTAAAAAAAAAACACTTTTTTTATAGCAGTACATCAGAATGGACATTTTAAAAATCTGATAAAACAAGCAGAAATTTAGAAACTGTGTTCTGGGTTTCAAAACTATGACACAAAGTCAGGAGCGAAGTTGTATGAAAGATAAGATGGCCTATCAGGAGCAGTTGCCTAACACTACCTTAGAGAGCCACCTTATTTTTCTTTTGTTTTGTTTTCCACAGCAAATATGCTATTGGTCAAATGTAAATAGCATTATTTACATGTAGATATGTAGATAAATTACATGATTTATCTTGTATTCGCCCATTAGTATTTCTAAGTATAAAAATAAATCCAAACATTTAAATGGAATCCCAGCAAAGTGCTGCCCTGGGTTATCTGCACAGCGCTGACCCACTGAGCTCAGAATTAGAAGGTGTGGATTCGGGTCTCAGCTTTACCACTAGCTTGCCTGTGACCTTGAACATGTCAAATTACCTTGATCCTCAGTTTCCTCATCTAAAATGTGATACTGTGAAGTTCCTTTCTATCTCTAAAACTATAATTATTATTCTAAGACTATGAAAGTAATTAATGTCCAAGGAAAAGAATTTCTCCTTTTCTGAAATGCCTGAACAAAGCATAGTTAAGAAAGAATTAAAGTTTAAAAACAATTTTCCTGAAATATTATGCATATCTTTAATAGCTCAGAGACTAAATGTTAAAATATTTCAACAGTAAGAAATAAATGTTTTACATAGTAAGAATATACTTTTCAAACAGGCAATTAAACTTTCCAAGTGCTGGCCGAAAAACTTTATCAACTCTATGCTTTCTAAAAGTGAGACTTCTGTGGTTGGCCCATACAGATCAGTATAAATTCAATCCAATTTAAAGCACAGTAACAATGAGGGCAGTCTCAGACTATTACTTTCAATGGGATTGAGTCCCTAAGGATGGTAACGACTGAGTCCCATTGAAAGTAATGGAGTAAGCAATCACATGCCATTACTTTCAAGGAGACACAGTCTCTTCCACCCATAATAACATGGTAATATAAATGTGCACTGACTCATCAACATGAAGAATGAAAATGTAAAAAGAATTTCAAGCTGCAAATATGCACCCTAAGTCCAGGAAAAAAAAAAAAAAAAAGCAGAAAAAATTCTCTGCTTCTTTTGCACATCAAAGTTGAAGTGTATTAGAGCAGGGCTAGAAAGGTTCAAGGATGTAAGGTAAGGCAAAGCAAACACCGAGAGGTATAAGTTCCTGTCCTCTTCCTGTCTTCTTTCACGTAATTGTTGACATTCTATTAATCATGGTCAGCAATCAAATGCCTGTTTTCTTTTTTTTTTTTTTTTTTTTTTTTTTTAACTGGGAGGTCCCGGGGATCGAACCTGAGTCCCTCCGTATGGGAGACAGATGCATTTGAGCCACATCCGTCCCCTACATGCCTGTTTTCTGTGCACTTTTTATCCCAACTTTTGTTTCTAAATATTGGTAACTTAAAGAAGAATGCTTTTTTTTTGCCCTAAGAACTAAAATTGGCCAAATTCATTATAAATGAGTTTTTTTTCCTTCTGTCTTGGGATGTCTATGTTGACTTCAAAAGATGGAAAAATCCAAGCTTGACTTCTTTCTATATTAACACCTGGGTACATTTTCAAGAAAACCTGTGTCTTAGACATAAGAGAGAGGGTCAAAATTTCCCCATTTCATTTCCTTTTACTACAAACTAGTTTTGAGCAAGATGTTTGCTACCTCCCCTCAATCCTAATCTCTCAACCACTGAAAACAATATATTGGAGTTATTGTAGATTAAGTATAGCTGTGTTTCTTTTCATTAAAGGAATGATGAAGAGAAACACATTAAACACTTGCAAAGGTATGTCTAGAAGTATGCTGGTTAATGTTTAACAACTAGCTCTTTGGGAATGAAAAAATGAAACCTGATTTATAGCATCTGCCATTTTTCATGGTATAAATACTGTCACCATGACTGATGTGAAACTACCAAAATGATGCTACTAAATGTAGAGTTGGGAAATGATGTGAATAGCACAGCACACCATTTTATAGTGTTTTCACCATGCAGATACAATAGATAGAAGAGGCCTTGAGACTTTAAACAATCATAAAATGTCATAAAATGATTAAGAAGCCAGCAGTTTTGAGTCTCAATTACCTTTAATTTAAATATAATTCATTTATTTGTAAGTGTAATAATTTAAATTTTAATAATGGCTGCCTTTAGCAACTGACTCATAAAATTACTGACAGTTTAACAATTGGCTCTTGCAAGTCAGTACAGACCAGCTCTAACACACCACTAGGTGTTTTTCTCTCTGTAACTTGGAGCAGTCAGGTTGACATTCTGTCAAGGATTTCTGGGACTTGCAAATAAATGAAGACTTCCCCAGCCAGTCCTTAGCCTAGGGGGTTCCTTCTAAGTTAAAGACTTAAGTGAACCAAAAATTCTTAAAAGGTATGTGCAAACTGCTTGTCGCATGACAATCTGCCTGATTGCAAGTCAATTAAGGTTGTACCTCTAAACATTTTTTGTTTTGTTTTTTTTTAGATTTTATTTTTATTTATTTATTTACTTTTATCCATTTGTTTACCCCCCCACCCCATTTTTGTTGTTTTTGTGTCCATTTGTTGAGCAATTCTCTGTGTCTGTTTCCTGCCCTCTCCTCTCATCCTTCTCCTGTCTTCACTGGGATTCGATCCTGGGAACCTCTGATGTGGGAGAGAGGCGTTCTGCCAACAGTGCCACCTCAGTTCCTGGTTTTTCGGTGCGTCTGGTCTTGGCTCTCCCCTGTGTCTTGGCTCTCTCCTGTTATGTCATCTTCTTGCTGTGTGGTTCAGCAGGGCCTGGGGGTTCACCTGCTTGCAGGGCCTGATGGCGCACCTGTGCACCTTCTATGTTTGTTTGTTTTTTATTTTACTGGGAGGTTCCGGGGATCGAACCCAGGTCCCTCCATATGGGAAACGGACGCCCAACCATTTGAGCCACATCTGCCCCCCTCTAAACGTTTTTATCTAAACATTTGAGATGGTGGAAAAATGATTTGAGTAGAACAAACCTAGGTTTAGCCCAGCTGCCCTTTGCTAATTCTGTGCCCTTGGTCTGCTTGTCTCATCTTTCTGGGGCCTCAGTTCCTTCATTTATAGAATGGGGATAATAATAGACTGGTGACAATAATAGACTGGTGACAATCATGAAGGCTATAACCGGAATCCTTCTCAAATCCTTAAATTTCCAAATATCACTGGAGTGTGTAATTTCCCTCATAGAATGCACTAATGTAAGAGAAAAAAAATAAGCAACCCCCTCAGACCCTTCACGATCCTATAAAATACAGGTTTTAAGCCCTTTATGAAGCTATTAAAATAAACTCTTCTATTTGCAATTTTCACTAAAGTTTCCTCTTTTATTTGAAGAACGGTTTTTGACTCTTTGAACCAGCTTCATGAGCTACTTTTCCTTCTTTCTTTTCAGTACATATGGTGCTTTCTTCAATCACAGATGACAGCCACAGGTGAATGTAACATTGCCATCTTTAATTTATCCAGAACTTCTAACGTTCTCTCTAAAACCAAACATTTTCTTAGAATTCTTCACTTCTATCACTAGCGCCTGACTTTCTCTAGGAGAGTCTTCTTCACATGCAAAAAAGTGAAGTATTTAAGTCATTTTACCAACTTCCTGAATGCTTGGTGATGTGGAAAGATGAGAAGGTGCCAATGCTATAAGGTTAGCCAGAGGCATTCTCCCCTACATTTTAGACTCTTATCAGTGTCTTTAAAGATCCCACATGGTGCAGACCTTTAGAGTCACTCATGGAAGCCATAACTGTGAAGGACTCATTTACAAATTCCAAGATTCCACTTACTGGAACTACCTTGCATGATTTTAAGAGTATTAAACAAGACAGTATACACAAAGTACTGGCAGCAATGCTTGAGACTGAAATACATTCAGATGTGTCTCCCTTAGTTCCTCCTCTGACACCACTATGATTAAAATGGCCACAGAAGAACGTAAAAGGTAGAAGGAAAGCTTTATACGTTTAGATTCTTCATACTCCAGGACACCAGCACATCCCTCACTCCTGCACATTCAGTAAGTGATTGCTCTAGAGAAAGGAGCAGAACTTTCTCCTCAGATACTGCCTATACATGCCATTAACTCCATTCTTCCTATTTAGAACTTGTGCTTTGCTTTTGCTCAATGGTCCTTTTAACCCATTCCCCATAACTCTTTCCTGAATATTTTTAGCAATAATGATTGATGTATCTCTTGCTTCCACCTCCTTTCTTCCTTCATTATGTCCTTACTTGGATCATCTACATATACTACCAGAAAGTTCAATGCACGTTTTCCCATCGTCTACCTCCCTTCCACTGCATTATTTGAATTCTCAAACTTTTATGAACAAAGTCCCTAAATTTTCCTTGAGTATGCCTTGCACTGATCCAAATCTGGCTCTCTGACAATGCCAAATAGCGCAAAGGCCTAAAAAAGTAATAGCCAGTGTCTCAAGAGAAGGTAGCCCCAGGATAAAAAGTTAAGGTGGAAATACTTTCACTATAAAATTAATTTATTTTTGTGTGGATTAGGAATTTTAACATTTTAATATGGGACTCTTTTGTTGTTTTCCACAGGATGCCCATGTTCTGCAAAATACAGAGGAAGCCATGACTTAATCTCTGAAAAAGAGCAGGCAAGGCTCTCACAGAAAGCACAATCAGAGTCAAACTCTTCACCTTAAAAGTATAAGATAAGTTATCCAAAATATTTCCCAGGATATATGTCTATAGTTATTTAATAACTGAATTACTAAATGATTTCACAAGATATATTATATTCTAAAATAGAAGAATTTGTCCTAATATGGATCATTTTAGAATCTTTAAGGTCATATATCCCAAAATCAGGAACCCCACCAAGGAATTTGAAAGTTAAAGTACTATTTGTTTCATCATAAAAACAAAACCTTAAAAAACTAAAAGCAAAGCTTTAATAAATTAGTACTACTAACAAAATCCTTTTCTGAAGAGACCATTCAGTCACTGATCTCAAAAATAAATAACCTCCCTTCCCCACCTGATCATATATCAATCTTTCCTCCAGCTACTGAAAAATAGTTCCCTTTTGGCCACATGTTATATTTGCTAGCAAGAGATTGGATATGCACTCAGATACTAATCTATACTTAATATTTATGTGTTTCAAAGAAGTCCAAAGAATATAGTTGAATAACGGAGAATAATTTAAACTGTGCATGTAAATTGTCAAGGAGAAATAAAGAAGAAATTGTGTCAAAACAGTGTTTGCATTGTAATAAAAAAAGAATGGGTTTCAATGTACACTGGCATCTCTAAAAATATTTCAATCCAACTAAACTGAATTTTGAAGATGTCACCATCATTTGTGAAAACTCTTAAAGCAGACAAACTATCCCACCCAGCACTCAACAATAGATAACTGTGCTTTCTTGAGGAATACCATGAACATTCTTTAGGGACTGTTTTGGCTGTAGCTGCTATGAGCAATGGTACTGGCAAGAGACACATTTGTATTCATTTCTGTATTCACTGTACAACCCTAGAATTTTGCCCAGTTGTCGTCTTTACTTGAAACAGTCTCAGGACTATAGACAATTTTCAACATGAAAGTACTGGCTAGGCGATAATATTATCAACTGAGCGTGGATAGGTTTAAACAAGCTTGATACAGTATTTACTTCTTTAGACAAGTCTTCCTCTTTGTTCCCCCCTATCATTTGTTTCCATCTACAGCAGCTCAATTTTTTTCTATTCCATATAAGCCTCTACATTTTTAAGAATTTATCAATGGATGCAAGTCAGTCATTTCCTAAAGTGTTTTGAACAGCACAACCAAAAGAAAATGATAACAATAAATTTAAATAATTGATGTCCTTATATCTCTCTTCAAAGTTGTTGTCCATCACTAATAGTGGCCATTAAATGAAAACCTTTTCAATAAGTAGGCATTTTTATAAGATTTTTCTCTTGTAGATACCCCCATTTTAATATCTCTGAACTCAAGGAAAAAGGGCAAAATAAAGATGGGACAAGAAAGAGAGCAAGAGAACAATCGAGGGGTAGTTTTAATGGCATTTCAACACAGTTCTTACTAACTACAAGCAAAAAAAAGGGGGGGGGAATTAACTGGAGAATCTTATTTTATATGATTATTGCATAGAGCTGGTGATCTCACGGGCAAATTCAGTGCGTCTAAACATAATACACACATATAGTAGTTTGGTTTGTCTCTCATATGAATGGTAATGTTATACCAAACCATGTTTATATTTACTAGAGATATGCCAAAGAGTTTTGTTGAATGATGAAAGGAAGCTGATTATAAACATGGAAATCTGGCAAACTGCACTTAGCCTGCAGAAACTATTTTTGATTTTTCAGAAAAGTTCAAAGTTTAAAATAGCTCTTTAGCAATAGGTAGGATTTTCAAGGCAGTGGTAAGTGGGGCGAAGATTATTTAAATACTGCGTGCTTTCCCAGGGGCAGCTACTGTTTTGTTGGTTTTGTTTTGGTTTCTTTGGTACATTTTGGTTGTGGTTCACCTTTCATAGCCTCCAGCAGGCACCATGTTTTCCTTTAGAAGTTTTAAGTGAATTTGCTGCAGGTGGTGGTATTTTACTAAAAATTTACAATTTTTTTTCCAAGGTTAAGCCTCTCTTTCTCTTAGAGCATCCTGGAATCCGAGGGCATTGGGAAGTCATATGGCAGAGTTTGTCACAGGCAAAGAACCTAGTGAACCATGCTGTGGTTATGATTTCTTAGTTGTCACGCATTCACATAAGTTGAGGAGCAGATCCTACTCTAACAAAGCGGCAACTACATTTCTTGAGAAATGACTCTAGTTCTTCCATTGTGAATGTAATTTCACAAATTGCACTGGCAAGTTTAACGTGGTCTCCAATTAGAAACAGGGTTGAAGCTCTAAGACGGCTTTTCACATGATACATATAAACACCCTAACTCCTAGATACACTTTACTCCTGTTCTCTGTTTCTGCAAACGATCTTTTCCTTGAAAATTCAGGATTCTTTCCTTTGGTACCTCTGAAGACCAAAATAATCATAAGGACTTTTGTTTATGGTTTGCATATATTAAGACAAAAAAAAACAAAACTGGCAAATAAATCATTCATTCATTAAGAATGATCACCAGAGTGGTAAAGTGGAGTGTAGAATTACTTTAGCTATATTACCCACAATGCTTTTCAGGACGGCAGCTAATTACCAGCAGAAAGGTCATGCACAAAATAATGTGATTTGAAGAGGTTGAAGGGAAAAAATCGCCACATATTTGGACATAGACCAAATTCCCTTTTTGCCACTGTAACTGAAAACCATTGCTTCAATATTTAATGAAACGCTTATGCTGCAGCACCTGGTCACATTGTCAGCACTGCCTAACCACTGCCTCCCCCGTGGGTCATTACTGCAGCCATCTGAAAGGGGGCAAACTGTTCATCGAGGACAATAATGCCAGTCTTTAAGAATCTACAGCTACAAAACAGCAGGAGACAGAGTTACTTTGGCTTTGATCTTGGGAAAAATGGCTGGGGGCAAAATGCTATTTCCTACCATCAGAGACTATACAGTTAGCAATAATTCTGTAAGTCAAAGCCATTCACAGGCCCCAACTTGGCTGCCCTGCTCTGCTTTCTCTCTCCCCTTGCAGAAAGCTAGCAGTTCCTGGTGAGAGATCCCTGTCAACAGGAAAACACTAGTTCACGCTACCCTGCTAATGATCCAATGCATCAATACCTCAAACAATCACAACAAGCAGATGTCCTAAGTTAATATAGACTTCCCTGGGATTTTCCTGGTGAAACTTGGCTTTAAAAGGCATTAGTCTTTTGTCCTCACTAGAGAACGGCTAAATCCTGGCACCAATTCCTTGGGTATGTGAACCTCAGCCTAATGGAATTTAATTACTTTAGTGGTATTAATCATCTGTACAGTAGAGCAAAGAGTATTTTATTACCACTTTTAAGGGTTATCGGCACATTTATTTCAAATGAACTGTCAAACTGCATTACGTGTAAGGCATGCCAGGTTTGAATTCTGCAGCTCAGGTGAAAGTAAATTTACAGTTTAAAACTCTTGCCCCATCATCAGAATCCCACCCATTAATAGTGGCAGCACATATGTAAGACTCTCAAAATTAAAAGAAATTAAGTGTTGAATTAGCTATTCAATTTTTACTCTCTGGTTTTATTCCTTTTTCCCACCATTTTGACTACTCATTTGCAAAGGTCGCTTTATACCAAGGACCCCAGGAACACCAATTGGCACCAAATAGGCTGTGACACCATTACAGGCTTAGTTACAGAAAAGTGAGGCTAATCTTGTGCATTATCAGGCAACAAGCAGCAGCTCAATAATATAAGATTCCTCCAATTCACACCATGTAGCAAATGCTTTTGTTTTTGTTCATATTCAGAGAAAATGAATGTGTACTTCTCTGTCCTCTTGGCTGTTTTTAGCCCTCTCTGAATTGTTCTATAAAGAACTCTGAGAAACGCTTGCATCATTTATAAAGCTCTCCTCCTGTGCTAAATAGATCTAACAGTAGATTGCAAGATGCCAAAGTCAGGTTAATTTTGTAGACTTCACTAAACTTTCTGCTTGTCATAAAGCATTCTAAGGAACACAGATGTAGCAAACTAGAAGAGTGAGAGCGGGGGGAAACTCAGGACTAGAGAGGACAAGAGTCCTGATACAAATGTGGCTGGAGAGCTCTCTAGGGCTCTGGAACCGGATTGCCTGGCCTTTAATTCCCCCCTTCATCAGTTATGTTACCTTAGCAATTTCCTTAACCTCCTCAGTTTCCTCATCTGTAAAATGGAATATAATCATAGGCTTAATTTAAGGTTCAAATGCAATAATCCATGTACAAATAAAATAATTTTAGCACAATGCTCAGCATTTAGTGGGCTCTGTTATGATGTTGTCAGTGTGATTATATGAAGGATACATCATACTTGAAAAGCCATATATTCCACCTTGACACATGGGTTAATATCAGTGTTGAACGGATTCCCTACAAATACCGGTGACTTCTAAAAACCCCCCTTTTTTTTCCCTTCCTCAACCTACCCCTCCTCCACCAAAGTCTTTATAGTTGCCGACCTGTTCCACATCCACCTGTTTAAGGCATTTTCCACTCATCTCATTTCAGAGACATTCTGCAGTGAGAAGCAAATGAGAGCAATTTGTGACATGAGATACTGCATGTGCAAAAGACACATAATTAGTGTCAAAATGGATGCATTTGCTTTTTAAAGTCTATTTGTCCTGTGATTTCAAATGAATCAAGCTGCTATATCTTTCTCAACAGCTTCATACTACTCCATAATGAATTAAATGGCTCCTTTGGAAAAAAAAAAAAGTGTAAGCTTTATGAATAAAATGCCTTTTCAAATGTTGGAATAAGAAGGACTTATAAAGACTCTTATGTCTAGTACCCCTTCGTTTAAAGATCTTCTCCAAACTTGGAGTCTTTGAAAGAAAGGGAGGAAAAAAACCTGCTCCTTTTTTTTCATCTTTCCCAACATTATAATTACCTGGGGGGGTGGGGAGAGAGGGGAGCACGGAGTGTAAAAAAAAGCTGCAGTATTCAGCAAAGGCAAAATAGGGCCCTGAATTTCACTATCTCTGCTTAGTACTCTGACGTCCAAAATATGCAATCAAGGCCCCAAATCCTCTACAAAGATGTTTTATAAGAGAGGAAAGAAAGTTCCACTCAAAGCTTATGGTTAGATTTACTATTCACTTGCTCTATTTCCACTCTATTTCTATCCCTCTCTTTTTTCTGTGAATATCTCTATTTGATATTGAAATAATATACCCTATGTGTCCATTCTCTTAACTCTACCACTGAAATAAACATGGTTCCTCCAAGTTTTCCAAACTTTGGTCTTTGCTAATCTTCTTACAGATTTGGAGAAAAGATCAAAGATTTTCTAATGTGATTAACAGTAGTATCTCGGAAGGCAGAAAATCATTTGAACTTTTGTAGGACCAGAACTCTGGGTGGTTATAGGGGAAAGTGTTCATGAATAACTTAATTGAAAGTAGTTGGAGAGGGAGCAGGTGTAGCTCAGTGGATGAGCACCTGCTTCCCATGAATGAGGTCCTAGGTTCAATCCCCAGTATCTCCAAAAAAAAAAAAAAAGTAGTTGGAGCTCCAAGAAAACAATCCACACTTTTCCAGCAAGATATACACAGATCCGGATGATATACAAAGTCCAATTTCTAATAATGGTGCATGCTTCATATTTCAGAAAGAAGTTAAAACTATGGATGAATTTGTGGGACTAACTTTTCTTATTTGAACACACAAAAAAATAGAGGAAAAGAAGGCTCAGGTTCTGAGCATTGTCCATGGAGGTCAAGTTTACGTCATCGTTGACACTTCCATTATAAAAAGTAATGCCGGGAAGCGGGTGTGGCTCAGTGGATAGAGGCCCCGTTTACCATATGGGAGGCCCGGGTTCGCGTCCCGAGGCCTCCTTGTGAGGGCACGCCGGCCTGAGCGGTGCAGTGGGCTGATGCAGCAACCTCACGGCAGAAAGCGGGTGTGGCGCAATGGATAGAGCACCCGTTTACCATATGAGAGGCCCCGGGTTCGCTTCCCGGCGCCTCCTTGTGAGGGCAGGCCAGGCCAGCTCACGCGGCGCCGTGGGCTGATGCGGCAAGACCTCACAGCAAAGGGGAGATAAGCAGACACAGAGAAGACACGCAGCGAATGGACACAGCAGCACAAGCAGCAAGGGGGGCATAAATAAATAAAAAATAAATAAATCTTTAAAAAAATAAAATAAAAAGTAATGCCATCTTGAAGACTGTATACCAGGCTCCTAGTAAAGCACCTAGGATTTAATGCTAGTTCC
>JAQZBX010057495.1:0-17952 GCA_029593785.1 Cabassous unicinctus
TTTTTTTTTAATTGTGTCCTGTATTACACTGTAAACTCCAGGAGGGCACCAGAAACTGTGAGTGTGTACACATGTGTATGTGTTTTTGTGTGTACATTGCACCCATGGTTCCCAGTACAACCCTTTGCACATAGCTGGCAGTTGGCTCTCAAAATTTTGTTGAATAAATGGATGAAGGAAGTGGTGTTTTACTTTGGAAATATTTTTTAACTCTCCAGGAAGAGGCAGTGCTTTCCTTCAGTGGCTCCATCTACTCCATACTCCACACCTATAACAGAAAGAATATGCCAGTTTGAAAAAATAGAGTGCCATTTTTTTTGTTTGTGGCACGCCACTTTGGACCACTCCCAGATTCCCCAAGGGTACATTTTCATTTACCTCTGCTGTTAGGGAGTCTTACATGGATGAGTTTGAGACCCTCCATACTATTATGTATATAGTAAATACCTTATCAAGGTAGTTGTTATGCTATGTGGATTTATATGCCATGGTACTTATGAGAAAATCAGTTTGTCATGTATATACCTGGGAAAAAGCAGACCACCTTATGTTTATAACCAAAGGTTGCAAGAGGCTGGTAGGCATGTGTAGTTAGAGTAGAAGCCTCTCTTTTCTACATGTTTAGGCCAGTTCTCTTCTTTATTCTTTTTGTCCATCCTCTTGGATGAGTAGCTTGTTTGGTTATGGTGGACAGGGAACTGGCCTTGGACAGTGTTTGTGCATGGGGTCACCATGGGCCATAGCAGGTCTGCGTGGAACGCTTTTTCTCTCTGTTAAACTGTGTGCATTCTTGCCTGTGCTTAAGGTTTCCTTATTCAGCCTTTCAATCTTTTTTCCTTTCATGTTAATCAAACTCAAAATAGCAGGCCAGAATGATGCAGGTAAGAAATATCAATCAGGTATCTGCCACATAAAGTTATTTCTGAATATTAAAGTGATCTTGGAGAATTTGAACATTTTCAGTATCTTGTTTGGGAAGAGCCTGGCTATAATTTGAAACTTGTATTCATTTGTCATTTTGTATAGTTGAGGCTCTACCACTTTTTGAGTACCAGCTCTGTGCTTTACAAGCATGGTCTCTAGGCCACATAACAACTTTGGAAAGGAGGTATTTCTTCCATTCCATTGCTGAGGACACTGAGACATGAGATGTTAGGTCACTTGTCCAGGAGTACCAGCCAGTCTATGGTAGACCTGGGCTCCCAGGTCTCCCACCTCTCAGGTGGGATTTTTTCACTGTACCATCTTCTTTTTCAGGAGTTGCCAGGGGCACCTTGTTTTCCTGCACATGCATAAAGGAAACCGTTCAGATACCTCCTTGGTCTGTGACACCACTTAAAATCAGCTCCCTGACATTTGGACAGTGTTCTACAACTTTTAATTTACTTTGAATGTACTGTATTTTGTTTCTCCCTAATAGTAGTAATGGATGTATGACCCATAGTACCCTCTTCTTCTTTTTTTTTTTTTTAAAGATTTATTTTTATTTATTTATCCCCCCCACCGCACTGTGCAGGCTGGCTTGCCCTCCCCAGGGCCTCCCATGTGGTAAACGGGAGCCCAACCAATTGAGTCATAGCCGTTTCCCCATAGTACCTTCTTGTTTCTTGGAGTTGATACTATAGTCAGTCAAAGCTGACTTTTTTCTTTGTTGGACTTCAAAAAAAAAAAAAGTTTCACTCAAACCATTTGGTGACATTAAATGATTTGGCTTGAAACAAGTTACTATTTTCTCTTTCATTGGTTCTTTGATTTTAGTGGGAGACTTGGGGGCAGTGTATTTAAGAGAAGATGCATAGTAGAAGCTGTGTGAGGCAGCTGAGGTGCACACAGTCCTGTTAGCAGATGGCAGCTCGGTGCTCTGGGCTGGGTTAGTGGCCCTGTTGGTGGAGAGATTCAGCAGATTGCTGAACTGCTGCAGATATTGTCTTCTTGGAAAAGACTTCCAAATTGCAGCCTAGAGTTGCCTAAATCTTAGAACAAGCCTTAAAATTTCCTTTCCCTCCTTTGTTTTTCAGGAAACTCTTCTTTTTGCAAACAAGGAAAAATTAGATGTCTTTACAGGCAACATGGAGGGTTGAGACTATATATACGGGAGATTTTGGAGGCTGTTTAATCCATTAGTCTGAGGTGCCAAGGCCTTTATTTTTTCAGTTGTTGGGAATAGGCAGTGTAGGGTTGTGCAACCTGGCTGGCTAATAAAAGATAGTAAATAAACTAAGGATATTGTCTTCCTTCTAAGACATGAACTATTAAGTTTGAGTGTAGCATTTGGATGCTTTTTTATCTTCTTGTGACCTCATTCCTGCTACCACCATACTCCTTCCCTGGATTAGTGAACTGCCCATGAGTTAGCTTTTATTTCATGGCTGGTCTACAGCAGTTGCTGCTTATTATGTAGACTGGTCACAACTTAAAGTTTACGAAGTCTATATAACTTGTCATAATTTTAGCACTTTAACTTATTAAGGAAGATATATGCTTTGATTATCTGATTTACAGAAATACCATATAAAATCCAACTATGTTGGATTGCTGAAATGCTGAGTAAGCTCTGCTTTTTTATGACCAAGTTACGGGATGGGAGCCACTCTCTAGAGTGAGTGGCTCAAAATGAAATAACTATGCCTAAGGTGTGATGTGATACCAGGTGCATTTAAGTCCCAAAGGTATGTAATTATCTCACTACTCTTGCACATACACACGAGTTACATTCATTCTTACGGCAAGAGTTTTATGTGAAAAACCTTCTTTGGATAGTGAAGGAACAGCCCATTATTTTTAAGGGGCTCAGAAGGTATTTGGTGTTAGAGGCATACCATTTCAATACCACTACATTTCTTTAGGGTGTACTTTAAATTTCAGCAACACTGTATTCTAGAGTAAACCAGTTATTGTACACTGGATTTCAGATATTATGGATACTTTTGGGAGTTTCATAAAGCACCATGCTTATCATGATTTATTCTCAGACTATATTTTGATAATCAGTTGTATTAATTCAAGGTAGTAAATGTTGTAGTTTGGCTTCCTGCTGAAAATAAAAACTCTTTTGTAGCCTACTTAAATTTTTTATTTTGTGTACAGGTTATCTGTTCTACATACCATGAAGAATTAAAGATAGTAACTCAAGTTGATTTTTCTTTTCTACTTTTAATTCAGTATTAAAATAATGTGACTGATACTTTTGTTTAGCACAATTGTACCAGCCCTATTAAATGGGTTAAACTGTACTGCTGTTGAATAGTGAAAATGATCATGTTACCTCACTTTTCCCTGCCAAAGGACCAGATATTTGGGGATTTAGGTTGGTAGTTATGATTTAGTTCCCTGTTCATGAGCCCTAGGAGATGAAAATTCCTTAGCCTAGGGACCAATGGAGGCCCCCAGGGGAGGCTGCTAGGTCTCCCTTGGGCTAGAGAAGGAGGAGGAGATACTGTCTGGCTTTGGGGCTCCAGGTAAAATAGTCGTGACAGTTGCTTACCTGTATACAATGTTATTCTCTTGAGGCTTTTTTTGTTAAATACAGTATTAAGTGATGGGAGCCAAAATGTTAACTTAGTTTTGAAACTGTCTGAGAACACTGCACACATTTAAAGCTTTAAATTCTTAAAGTACAATTCATAAGTAACTTAATTCATGAAAAAAGCATAGTAGAATGCTACCACTCTGCTAAATAGCAATATATTCAATAAAAAGATTGTTGCATTTCTATTTATAGTTGTGCTGTCTGATATGGTGGGCACTAGCTACATGTGATTGTTGGGCATTTGAAATGTGGCTAGCCTGAATTGAGATGTGCTGGAAGAGTAAACTATGCACCAGATTTTGAGGACTTAGTATGGAAAAAAAAAAGTAAAATGTATTACTGGTAATTTTCAAATATTGAATATATGTTGAAATAAAAGTATTTTGCATATTTTGGGTTAAATACAATATATTAAAATTAATGTGAACTGTTTCTTTTTACCTTAATGTGGCTACTAGGAAATTTAAAATTAATATATGGCTCATTTTTCTTTTAGTACTCGTCTATAGACAATTTGGTCTTATAATGGGATCTGGTTTGGATAAGGTTTTTTTTGTTGCTTATGCTGTCAGTTCAACTATGAATAGGTTATATAGTTAATATTTTTGCCAACATAGATCTAAACACCCCATAGTGATTCTTAAGCCTTGATTCCAAGGCACTGTTTCCTGATTGCCTGTCAAATTATTAAGACTGTTTTTCAATTTAAAATTTCTAAGGTAGAGGAACCATCTGCTCCCTGATTATTTTCTAGGTTTGAGACATCATTGGCCAAGTTATTTCCAATTATCTAAGAGTCAAAACCCATTTTATCTTTATAAGAAAGATCTATGACTTGGTTATGATTTTAAAAATGGATATTGTATTTCTATGTAAGGCTTTCAGTGAATGCTAAAAAATATTTTATTTACTTTTAAAAATCATTCCTTAAAAAGAATTGGTCTCTAGAACATATGGCAGCTGTCTTAAAGGTTTGGTTTTCCATGTGAAGATAGAGGGTAGGGTTTCTTTGAGTTTCAAAGTGTTTTTTGGGTTTTATTGTCCAATTTAAAAAAGGGGTGGGGGGAGAAGCAGGCCAACATAAGATTGCCAATACCTTTTATTTTTTTTTGGTCTAGTGTAATGTTTTTCAAAGCTTAGTCCCAGGTTCAGCAGTGTCAGCATCACCTAGGAATTTGTTAGAAATGCAAATTCTTGGTCTCCATCTTAGGTATGCTGACTGGGAAACTCTGGAGGTGGGTTTTAATAAGCCCTCTGGGTGATTCTGATACACAATAAAGTTTGAGAACCACTCCTCCTGTAACAGCCAGGATTCACCAAGAAAAGAGAAACCATTCATGAGTTTTTAAACAGGAATTCAGTGCAGAGTGAGAGGGGTTGGAGGGAACTGGCTGCACAGGTGATGAAGGAGCTGAGATGACAAGCAGATGGTAGCAGCAGAAGACAGGACTACCACCAGGGGTGGGTTATGGGAGTTTAGGAACCTGATAGAAGCTGGAGTCATAGAAGAAATGCAGTTGTTCCTGGGGACACTGCCTGAAGTAGAGAAGGAGGGGGAAGAATTACCTGGCTCCTCCCTTCCTCCCACTTGCTAATTTTCCACCAATGCCACCCATAGAGAATAGCTGTCTGATTTAGGAGCCTGAAAAATGATGTCTGCAGTGATAAGCCTCCCTGAAGTATTGAGCAGTAGGGCTTGCAGAGAATAGGTCTGTGGGCACACAGGCCCAGGCATCTAGGAATTACACTTAAAAACAAAACAATCTTAAAATTAAAAAAAATTTAAAAGACTTTTTAATACCTAAAAATAATCTCAGAGTAGAGGGACAGTCTTCGTAATGGAATGAATTTAATTTTACAAAACCTAAACTGCCCTTTTCTAATTTCACTGTTGACCAGGGAAATCTTTTCAGGGACCAGTATCTGAGTTTGGGAAACATTACTGTATGCACTTAAAAGGCTTTTATTTCCTGTCTACTCCAGAACCTGTTTTAACCCCCTCTTCCTATTTGAGCAGTTACTAAGCTGTCCTTGGTTGTTAGCGCCACCTTGTGGCACACATGGGCAACTTGCTTCCTTAATTTCTCTTGTACAACTTTACTTGGAACATCATGAATGTTTTTCTTTTCATGTTTCCCCACTAATTTTTTGCCTAAAGCTTACTTCTACCTCAGGCATTTTCTTTCTGTATGTCCTTCCTTGTTTCCAGTGTTTCCTTTTTTTTTTCCCCTCCCTTTATTATCCATTGTGCTATCCTTCCTTTTTATATTAATAAATCGATTTTATTGATGCATATTAATAAAGCATACAATTCATCCAAAGTGTACAATCAGTGGTATTTGTAATCACATTTGTTGTGCATTTACATTATTTCAATAATAATAAACAATAAACAAAAAACAATTTTTCACCACTCAGTCTGTTTCCCTTGCTGCACATAGCTGCTATTTCTGGCTATTCTTGCACAAGTATTTATTTATTAAGCAGTTTTATTGAGATATATTCACATACTATACGATCTACCCAAAGTGTGTAATCAGTGGCTTTTAGTTTAATCAGGATGTTGTGCATTCATCACCACAAAAAATTTTAGAGCAATTTCATTATTCCAAAAAGAAAAACTCCACCCTTTGCATTCCTCCTTCCTTTCTTTATCCTTCATTGTTTCTGTTGTGATTAAACTTTGATACAATCTTGGCTGATAAGAGAAGGGTAATTACAACAATTGGCCTATGACAAAGAAAATGAAAGTTGTAAATTTTCAAAGTAAAATTTCTCAGAATCTCTGCACAAAGACACGCATTTCCTCATTCTTTAAAAAAATTTTTCTGGACACCCGTATTTAACTGTTATTTGAAACAGTATTGTTTCGTACTATTTATAATAACAAATGGGAATCTAAGACGGTAACTACAATTTTTCCCCTTAGGGGGGAACTGTGTTCTGAATTCCAGTGGTTTAATAGTTCAAAATAAAATCTAATATTTATGAATGTAAATTACTCTGGAAATACATTCTTACATTTAAAACATCTTTACTTTCATTCATTCACTTTGCTGTATTCACAGTCACCCACAGTAGATAGGTGAAGAACCAGGATAGTTTTCTTTTTACATGTAACTTTTATAATAGGGCTGCCGATAAAAACTTGGAAATGGACAAAGGAGTATTTTCTGTTTCTTGAGCTCAAGCTATTGTTTTGTGTACAAGGTGCTTACCTGGAGTGCTTTCCAACCGCTTTTATTTCATAGCACACCGAAAACCACACTTCGTGTAGTACTCTGGGCAGGAAGAGATTTGTAATTGTAGATAATCAGAGGGCTGTTGGGTGGAGACCACTAACCACTGACTGGCTGTTGTCTCACCTGGCTGCCCCAAGAGCTGAGGTTTCACTATCTTGCAACTTTCACCTCTCATGTTGTATAGTTCTCTGTGGAGGGCACTAAAGGGATAATGAATCCTAGTCTCCTTAGGACCTCAATACTTGAAACCTTATAACACATAGCATATAGTAGTAAGTTATACTAGTAATTGGTTGAGGAAATCCTAGGGAAGAATAGGAGAGATTAGTTCTGATTGAGGTGCAAGGGATCTAACAAAGGCTCTGGCTGGGCGGGGCGGGGTGGGTGGGGTAGAGGGAGCAAAGAAGGCATTCCATCCAGAGGGGATATTTTGTACAAAGGTATGGAGAGCTCAAAGGGCTGGAGAGTTTGGGGAATACCAGAGTTCTGGATGTGGTTGGGGTGTAACATTTGAGGATGCAAATAGGAAGCAGTATGATGAGAACTATTAAGAAAGTAGGCAGGGGTCAGCCTCAGAAAGGCCTTCCTGTGGCTGAATGGGCTTATGCCCTTGAGCACCACTAGTAGTTTTTTTGTGCTGGGAGTGACAGGATCAGAACTCCCTCTACCCCATTTTTGTTTTTAGAAAATCCTCCTGGGGCAGTCTAGAATAAATGGGAGCCTGCAAGCAGAGAAACCCCTGGGGAGGGAAAGACATTGATCCAGACTAGATAAGAGGTAATAAAGGCTCTTGTGAATATTGGGTTGGTAGAGCTCACAAAAGTGGGAACCCACAGATTTTGTTTATTGATTCAAAGAAAAAAAAGTTGTTGAAGGTGATTCTGAAGTGGAGCCTGGGTGAAGGAGAGGTTGGTGGGACCATTTTCAGAATTAGAGTTGAGGGTGGCAAGGAGTGTGATTTTGGACATGTGGAGTTTAAGATGCATGCAGAGTAACAACTGCTAACATTTATAAAGTACTTCCTAGGGACCAGGCACTGATCTAAGCACTTTACATTTTTAACTCATTCTCACAACAAGCATGTGAAATAAGTATTTTCAGTTAGTGTCAGGAAAATGAAACTACTAGAGTTTGAAACAGAAGGATTTAACACAGGGAATTGGATACAGCGGTGTTGGGAGGGCCGGAGGAATAAAAACAAAAAGATGTGTGTTGAGGAGTGGATGTTGGCACAAAAAGGAATGTCAGTGTGCAGGTGAATGTTGGAGGAGCAAAAACGAGAAGATGTTTTCCAGATACCAGGGAGCTGCTACATCTCCAGTACAGGAGCCTACAACCTGCATGCTCTACAGATTTGCTGGAGATATCCATTGATTCTACTGCTTTGAATCACCACAGATGCTCTTGGAGCCTTTTTAAAATTTTTATTAATATATTTTTATTACAGAAGTTATGAATAGAGCCTTCATTTTGCTGCTGCTGCTGCTGCTGCTGCGGGAGGTATCATCAGAAACAGAAAACAAAAAAAATTTTTCTCAGCTTTCAATCTCACCTTGTCAGTTGGCAAGGGACTTTGGAAAATGTAGTTTATCAGATTTCCAGCTCCCCATAATACAGAGGAGAAATGAGAACCAACAAAATAATAACTGGCACAGTGTGTACTATGTTTACCCTTGCTTTACAGATGTGGAAACTGAGGCACAGAGAAGGTAAATAATTCTCCCAAGATCACACAGCTGCTACTTTGGCAGAGTTGGAATGTTAATCTAGGCAGTATGGTTTCAGTGTACATGCTCTTGGCCTCCTGTACCTTTTTTTTTTTTTTTTAAAGATTTATTTATTCCACTCCTCTCCCCCCCATCGTTTGCACTGGCTGTCTGCTCTCTTCTCTTTAGGAGGCACGGGGAACCAAACCTGGGACCTCCTATGTGGCAGATGGGAACCCAGTTGCTAAAACCACATCTGCTTCCTGCTCCTGCACTTTTGATCTTGGCTTTTCCCCTTAACTTTGCTGCTGAGCGCTTCAAACGAGTGGCTGTTTCTGTTGCTTATCTGTCACTTCTTTTTCTTTGGATTTATGTTACTGGTTTCATTTTTATATCCCCATCTCCAGAACCTCTCTCTTCAAGGTCACCACTGATTTTATAGCCAATACAATGGGTTATTTCAGTTTTTATTTCTCCTTGATGTTTCTCTGATTTTGATACTGATACTTATTTATATGGAATTCCAACCTTAAACTGGACATACTTTGTTTTCCCACTACCTCAGGTTACTTCTAGTTTTCTTCTTCCTCTTCGGATTCCTTAAACCACCATCATCTCTTAGCTTTGAGTTCTCATTTGGATTTAGATGTATTGTAAGATGCTACCTAATATTAATTTCATATTTAAATCAAAGCCAATAAAAACATCAAGTGTTCCTGTGGCCTTTTTTCTTTGTGTGTGTCATGAAGTCTCAGAGGAGTCAGAGTAGAGTCTCAGTTTGTGCCCTGCATTGGTCAAGGAGGAAAAGAGAATGGGGACAGTAGGAGAGAGACTCACTTTAGTACCTACTCTGTGCCAGCAATCTGCCAAGTGCTTTATTTATTTTTATTTTCTTAAAAGATTTATTTATTTATTTATTTATTCCCCCCTTGCTGCTTGTGTTTTACTGTGTCCATTCGCTGTGTGTTTCTTCTGTATCTGTTTATCTCCCCCTTGCTATGAGGTCTTGTTGCATCAGCCTACCGCGCCGCGTGGGCCGGCCGGCCTGCCCGCCCTCACAAGGAGGCCCCGGGAAGCGGGAAGCGGGAAGCGAACCCAGGTCCTCCCATATGGTAAACGGGAGCTCTATCCATTGAGCCACACCCGCTTCCCTGCCAAGTGCTTTAAATACATTTTCCTTTTAATCCTCCCCTCCTCTGTGAGATTTACAAACGAAATTGACTCTTGATGAACATATATACTAGAACTGGGGTTTAAACCGTCACCTGAGTGGCTCTGATGGCCAGGTTCTTTCCTCTGAACTACCTGGGAAAATCCCCTACTTTCTTATCTGTTAAGTGAGGGAACTGGGCAAAATAATTTTTAATGCCCATTTCAGTACCATCACTCTGATTCTATAATATCCTGGTTATCCTGAGTAGTGGTTGTTGCTTATCTGAGTAAATATTGAAAAAGGAAGTTACCATCCCACTCTAGGAAATGTCTTATTTTATTAAGACTAAGAGACTAACATTATTTGTAAGAAATTATGAACTAAGGCAAAGGCATTTAAAGCAGTCACAATGATCTTCTTATAAGTTTCAGGAGAGAGCCCTATTACCTCCAAATGAGGCTTGGTGCACAGAACATTAGGGGCTGAGGCTATAATTGACAGTGGCTCAGGATAATAGCCTTGGAACAACTCCAGTCTAAACATAGGGCAACTCTTATTCCATTATACTTTCTGTTGAGAGCATTTGCTTCTAGATTAATAAGAATCTCTTTTCCTTGCAGGAAATTTAGTGTGAGATTAGCAAGAAGATAGTGAAAAAAATATTTTAAGTACAGAATTCACTGTGATGTGATGTGACATCTTTAAAAAGCCAGTAGACAACCCTAAAATGATTAACTGTTATGTGATTTTCTCACGTTTTCTTCAAAAAATGCAAATGGGTGGCTTACATGGGTACCAATATCCTCCCTTGCTATATATATAGTACCCGTGATAAAATATCAAGAGACTGTATCCTAGATATGTATCAGTAGAATAAGTAAATTTCTAGTCTCCGTAGTAATCCTAAACATTCTCTAACACTTCCTCATTCATACCTTATATTTTAAAGTGAGAAATTGAAGAGGATGGGTATCCATTTTAACTTGGTTCTCACTGGCCTTCCCTTCCTAGAGGAGCCTGTGGGAGGGGTGGGGTGGGGTGGCAGGCCTCAGCTCCCTGGTTTTCCTTTTACCTCTTTTTCTACTCCTTCATTTGGTTTTGGTAATTCTTCCTCTGTCTAACCTCTAAAACTGAACGTTGGTGTGCCCAGGGGTTTGAGGTGACTCTTTTTTTAAATCAGGTGCCCCTTTTTCTATATGATGCCAATCATCCCCCTGACTTTCTATACCACCAAGTAATGATGACTCTTATTTCTAGGTTAGACTGCTTTCCTGATTGCTTACTTATCACTTATGCCTAGTTAGGTCTAGTCGGCATGTCAAGCTATTTCTAGACTTCCCCCCACCCTCCAAAGTAAGAAACTTTACATCACAACCTAGTGTACATGAACAGAAATAACAGAATAAAAAATAACAGAAACAAAAATTTCACAAGATAATACCCTTAAAACATGTCATATTTGCTGATGTATTCCATTATATTGTTTCATTTCATGAAAAAAAATGCTGTCTGTGACTCATTGTTTTTTCTGCCCTATTAATTTGTCACAACCTACTCTTTTTTTTGAAAAATACTGTTCTCAATGTACTCTGTAGATGTTTTAAGGGTATCTTAGGCTGTGGGGAGCCTGCTCACATATTTGGGGACCACAAATATTTAGAGTGCAATAAATAATTATAAAATGAAAGAAGGAATGAACAGATTCCTTGCTCTCCCCTATATCAGGAAGCCAAAATTTCTTGGGCTACATCTACTTTTATTTGGGTCACTAATAATGTAGCTACTTGCTGGATGACTTTCCTGGGAAACTGCATTTTTGCCCTTTCCCTTTCTGTGCAAGATCTGGATAAATGGAATTACTAAAGATCGTAAAAAGTTGTGAAATGAAACCAATTAGAATTCTCCAGTCCAAAATAATGTTCAGCCCATATGTTTTTTTTCTTTCAAATGTGACTGAAGAGATTTAGGTCTCCCAAAACCAAAATATCTATCTTCTCGGTGAATTACTGATTTCCAAATACTACCTGGGTAAGTCAGTCTTTTCAGTTTGTCTCTTTTCCCTGTGAGTTTAAGATGAAAAACTCTTGTTTTCTTCACCACCTCGCTAGGTAGAAGATCATTGAAGTTTGAGCAGAGTTGCCCAAATGAAGAAACTTCTTCCTCTATCTGGAGTTTATCTTTATCTCCCCCTGCCCCCAAAGGGGGCACTGCAAACAGGGAAGATGGTCTGAGCCCACTAAGGATGACCATATGGAAAAGGTTCATTACAAGCAAACAACATAGTTATAAAAGGCTATCATCTATATAAATGACCACATCAGCTTCTGGAATGAGTGTGACCATTGAATCAGAATAAGCTTTTGGTTATTCACAAATGCTTTTTATATAGAATTGGTAACTATACTGTCATCCATCTACTGACACATGGACATTATTGGGTTATAGATTATCACATTTGAATATATTTGTAACAACTTGATTTCCTAGTAACTTGCATGTTCTACTCAGCTCACAGAAGGTTGACTAATCCCATATTCTCAAAAGCCACCTCTCATTTATTTCAGACCCAACACAGCATTTATTCTAATGAAGCTTCAGGAAATAGCTTTTATCATTTTATAGAAACTTACATTTAGCACTGTGAGTTAGTGGTTATGTGAGGGTGAGGGTTGGGATGGAGTGGAGTGGGATGGTGGAGATCCTGGCTGCCCTAGAATGAACATTGCAGAGATCGAAATCATTCTTGAGGGAAACCAAACTATGCTTAAAGATAATTTAAAAAAACCCACATACCCTTATTTAACATTTTGGTATTAACCTTTGGGCCCAGGATTCTTAGTCTGTGTAGCATAGGTTCCATTTAAAAAAAAAAAAACAGTGGCCCGTTATTTAACCTATGGACCACCCCACTCTTCCCTCCAGAGTCTAAGGAAACCTAATCTCATTCTAAACTCTGTTTTGTTTTGGGTTGGCTTTTTGCATTTTCATTTTTGAATCTTAGGTAACATATTAGGGATGTGCAAATTACAGCCCTTAGGCCTGCTACCTGTCTTTGTATATCCTGTAAACTAAGAATGATTTATATATATTGTATACATTATATATATGATAATGTTTTGTGACATGTGAAGGTTATACGAAATTCAAATTTCATAGTTCATAAATAAAGTTTTATTGGAATACATCTGCGCTCATTTGTTTACATATTGTGTCTGTGACTTCTTTCATGGTATAACAACAGAATTGAGTGGTTTTGACAGACACTTTATGGTTTGCAAGGCCTAAACTACTAACTACCTAGCCCCTTACAGAAAGTTTGCCAACCTCTGCCTTTATGATTGTATTCTTCTTGAATATAATGGAATATCATGGTCATAAGCATAGATAAGCATGAGTTTATTCATAGAGATATAGTTTGTAGATCAGCTTCTTGGATAGGGAATGGGTGACTTGCTGAATTTTGAAAAATGTTTAGGACTGGCAGTTACAATGGTGTGATAGAATTACAGCAGTGCTGATATAGATGCTATAATAAGAACGGAACATTCTAAACTTTGTTTTGGATTTGACACCTTTTTTTCTATTTTTGAGGCATCTCAAATACATTTTGTATGATCACCTCCATTTCACCCTCCCTTTTGTGCTTTTATTTTAATCCAGTGAAGACTCTGCCTTGCAGTAAGCAGTGTGATTATGTTCTCTTATAACACTTAGTGGTTTTTGGTACTTAAGTTTGTCCATTGGGTTCATCACCAAAAGATGGAGTCAGTTCCCTCTGCTGACTTGCTAGAGAGCATGTGCAAACAGCCTTGGGTTGGCAGACATATCTAAAATGAGGACATCTGCTTTATACTTTAGTTCCTCTTCCATAAATTGTCTTAAAACTCCAAATCCTATCTTGTATTAGCTGTCACTTCATACTTCTACTAGCTCTTAGTGAGCCCAAGGAGAAGGGTTATTATGCTATTATGGTTTGTTTGAACAATCCATTGTACCAGCCAGCAACCTTCTTCCCTCTCTCTGTCTTTGTATATCTGATTTGAAAGCATAGTAGCAGTGCCACATTTTAGTTTGCTCCAGCAAGACCACGTTTGCATGTCTAAAATGTATGTAACCTTGTGACAGTTTGAATTTGGTGAATCCCAAAAATAGATTGTTTTTTAACTAATCCATTCCTGTGGCTTAGACCCTCTGATTGCATGAGGAACCTTGATTAGATCACTTGATTAGATGGCTTTTGATTGGACTACGTCAGTGAAGTGTGACTCAGGTTGGGTCTCCGCCCTTTACTGGATCCTTACATAAATGGAGACACACAGAGAAAGAAGACATGGAAAAGAAGGGAGCTTTACCTGACCATATGAGAGAGAGTCCCCAAGCTAAAGCTGAGGCACGAAGCCCCCAAGAGGCTGGGCCCATGGAGCAGCTCAAGACTGAAGAGACTAGCCGTATGCCTGGTTGCCCACAGCTTGGCTCAGGGAGAAAGCAGAACAGCTGAGGCTGAGAGAGGAGGCTCAGAAAGAAGTTGCATAGGGAAGTAATATAATATAGTGGTTAGATTTTCTAGCTTCAGATCCCAGTTTTGTTACTTTCTGATTTATTAACTATTGCTTAATGCATCTGTTCCCACATTTATAAAATAAATTTAAAAGTTTTACCTACATCAGAGGGTTGTTGTGACAATTCATTGAGATGATATATATAGTCCAGTTTTCAGCACATGGTAAAAAATCAAAACATGTTAGCCACTACATTTTATATAAAATACAATTATTAATGATTCATAGACACATCTATATTTTGAGAAGTTTGAGAACTTTTAAGTAAATTCTAGAAACATTTTATTAGAAAGTATCGATGCTTAAAAGGGGCCATAATTTGTTAAAATAATAAATATAATTAGCGTCATTCTGGATAATTGAGATATTGTCTTGCTTGATGTAAGCAGAAAGACGTGGAACCTCCTGAGAGATCTGCCTTTGATATTTCTTTATGACACTTGCCCCTGAATTTTTAAATAAATTCTTTAAAAATAGTCTGAGTTTTTAGCTCAGTAGGAGGTTTACTTTTTTAACTATTCATTTGCCATTTGGGTTAAGAACTCTGGGTTTCCTATAATGTGTGTCAGAAGATGAAGCAACTTTCTCCTGGGTGGCTATCAAGAAAGGTTTTTTTGTCTGGGATATCATCAAATGATTTCTTTTTGGCCACATTGCCTGCAGAAGATGCAAATTGGTTAGCTTTCTGACTGAGATCAGGCGTGGGGAAGAAAGGCAGATGAGAGTGTCATTCACCCCAAAGTGTACTTTCTACTTTGCTATTTAACAGCTGTATGAACTTTGGCAAATTGCTTAAGCTTTCTGAGCCTCAGTTTCATGATTTGTAATGGGGTAATAATACTTGGCTTGCTTAATTTAAAAGACGGTTTTGAGTATGAAGTGGCATATAACGTATGAAGAAAGCCCTTTGACAGCTATAAAAAGGTCTGCATACATTTTGTTATCAAATAGTATTTTATATGTGATGCCTTTTTAAAAGTGTAACGTGCTAGACAAATGTTCATTGGTTGTATTAGTGATGTACCATCACTTCCTTTGGGTACTGCATATGGGTTGCTAGCTCCTTCTCTGACATTGTTCTAAGACCTGATTTTAGAAGCAAATATGGCAGTTCTAGAGAGTTAAATGCTTCATCCTCTTTTGGAGGATTTATCTCGTATAACATTTAGTTCAGTTAAAATGGTTTTTGACTATAGGTAACTGAAAGCCTAAGTTACAATTGTATTAACCAATTTAGATCATCAAACTGAAGTTTGACACATCCAGTAAATGAGCATTTTGTGTTAACCATCGTTTTATATAATAACCAAAAGGATAAATTCTCAAAATTTGTTGTAATAAATGTGCACCTTATGGTTGGCTAGAATGGTTTAGATGACTCGGGGACTTGACTAGACTTTCTTGTTTTGGTGCTTTGGGTAAGCCCACCTGTTAACTCAAAAAATATTTTAATCTTTTACTGAGGTATCTTTGGCTTTGGATAGCCCTATTCTGCTTACTTGAGTGGTGGTTTGTGATTATCCTGATTTATAGATCATTAGTTTCCCCACTGTAAACGTCCTCAAGCACCTCCAGCACAGCTTTGTATACTTGTGCCAGAACCTAAACAAGATACAATCTCTGCCGTCTCTCAGGAGCTGTCAGTCTAGTAGGGGAGATATTAAGATTCAGAATATTATTAAATATGATTTTTATCTTATGAAGTTAATTTTTCAGATTGAGATAAGTCATGTGTCATAAGTGGTTCTTCCTTTAGCATAGATTTTGCTAAGTGTTTAGGATTCCAGATTTTACCAATAAACAAACTTGAAAAGAAAGGCTATGGCACAAATCAGATAATGAAAAAAATCTCTGCTTAAAACTCAAATGGTTCCTCTGTTGCACTGAGAATAAAATAACTTCTGAAATAAATTTTAAGGCTCTAAAAGAACTGGGCCCTGCCAACAACTCTCACTTCATCTCGAACCACTCTCCATCTTACTCACTAGGCATAGCGACACAGACCTTTGACAACTCATTGGATTCATTCCCACCTCTGAACCTCTTTCACTTGCCAGTCCCTCTGTCTGAAACCTTCCCTGGGTATTCACATGGTTAGTTTGATAACAGTCAGATTTCAGCTTAGATGTCATCTTCTCAGAGACTTTCCTTGACTAAAGTACCAGCATGTCCTTGCCCCGTGCCCATCTCAGGCACTATCACGTCATTCATCATATTTTCTATATAGCATTAATCACTGTCTGATAGCATATTCTGTGTCCTCTGTGTCCAAGTGTTGTTTGTTTCCTCCTAATGCTGTGAGAGCAGAGATAATGTCTGTCTTATTTGCCTTTGTATCTCCATCACCTGGGATTGTGACTGGCACATTGTAGACCCTCAGCTGAGTATATTTTGGAACCTTTTAGAATTTTCGATAATGATGAATAATACTCTTCCCTTTGTTGCTCTAAAATAAAAGATTCTTTTAAATGAAAATTTTAGTTCTTTTTTTACACACCTTTTTGTTAGATCTTACAAAATATTGTAAAAGGAAGTTTTCTTAAGATGAATAAAAAAGGAAATACATAAGAAATATGATAGAATTATTTGAGATGTTTATATTTCTGAATGAAAAGGGAAGCGCTTTTTTCAGTAGTAAAGCTGACATGTTTGGAGTCTTAAATATTTTATCAATGTTTTTCACTATTGTAAATTTTGGCTCAGTTTGTGTGTTTCAGTAGGTACATATACATTAATTAATGCTTTTTGTTTCAATCACAATTACTTTTTTTTTTTGCAACTTCTCTATAAAATGGAACTTGGACCATTTAGAGGAAATTATCTGAGATATCCTTAATTGCCTTACTACTTTTATTTTTTGGAAAAGAATATCAAAGAACACTAAAATTTCTGTTCTTGTATTTTATATTTGCAGATGCTCTGTGAATCTTCCCCCGTTTTTAAATGTAAGACTATTGAAATAAAAGAAGTAATGAAACCACATAATAAAACATTTGTAATATAGTGGGAAAAGATCAAAGTTTATATCACCTTAGCCAACCTTTAGTCAACATTTTATTGTTTTTCCTTTTTGTGTTTCCCTGTGCATTAAAAAAAGGGTTTTAGTTATCTGCATATTTTTATATCCAGCTCTTTTTAAAAAAAATTTACACTGTATGAAAAGCATTTCTCATGCTATAAACATTTTATAGTTTTAAAATTTCTTCATTAGAGAAATTGTGGGTTTACAGAACAATCATGCATATTTCAGGATTCCCATATACCACCCACCATCAACACCTTGTGTTGGTGTGGAACATTTGTTAAGATTGATAATAGTAATTTTTATATATGTACTATTAAAGTCCATGGTTTAACTTAGGGTTCACTGTTTGTGTAGTGTAGTTCCCATGGATTTTTTTTTTTTAAATTTTGATTCTGTTACCATAAACACAATCTAGCATTTCCCCATTTAATCATATTCAGGTGTATGTCAGTACTGTTAATTGTGTTCACAGTGTTGTGTTAACTGTCACCACCATCCATTACCATCATTCCAAATAGGAACCTTGTACATTTTAAGCCTTCACTTCCCATTGCCTATCCCCACCCCATCCCCTGGTAAATCTATATTCTAGATTCTGACTCTTATTAGTTTGCTTATTTTAATTGTTTCAAATCAATAAGATCATACAAATCATGTTGAGTGAAATAAACCAACATGATGTCTTCAAGGTTCAGCCATATTGTCTCATGTACCAGGACTTCATTCTTTTTAACGGGA
>JAQZBX010057496.1:0-17947 GCA_029593785.1 Cabassous unicinctus
GGGGGGATAAATAAATAAAATAAATAAATCTTTAAAAAAAAAAAAAGTTAATATAGATTCATGAACTCTTTTCAGAGAAAAACAGGAATATTATGGGTTTCTTTAAGTTGATGGGATATGGAATGACTATAGCCCCCATATCACATGCCCTAGCTATGCTTTTAAAGTCAGGTTGATTGGTTTAAAGGTCATCTATTAAAATTTCCATTTCCAGCAAACTGTCCAACAATCTACACTTTGACACTTCTGGTGACAGAGAAGAGGCACAATCTCATTTTGTCATTGGCCTATTTGGATGTAGAATTTTATATTGAGACTAGGTCTTCCTTCTTTTACTTTCCAACCCAAAGTCTTATTCCTTTCCATGGGACTATGCAGAACAAACCTAATGTTTTCTTCCCTATGATAACGTTTCAAATGTATGGCCTCAACTTCATGTATCTCCTATACCTTTTCTCGCTCACTAAACATGATTTGCAGCCGTGATTTGAGAAGCCAAGGTGCTAGAGAAGCAAGCCCGGTTTTTGCCCTTAAGATACAAACAAATTTCCAACAGGCTATGAAAAACTAGCTATAAAGAAAAAGATTAATAGAGTGGACTTTATTAAAATTAAGATATTTTCATCAAACGATGCCATTAAGAGAGTGAAAAGTCAATCCTGAGAAGCAAAGAAGACATTTGCAATATATTATTTCTGATGAAGGAATTATATCTAGGATATATAGAACTCCTAAAAATCAATGAGACAGCATACAAGGTAGTGGAAAAATGAGCAGATGAGTTGAACAAGTACTACACAAATGAATACGTTCAATTGGCCAATAAATGTATTAAAATGTGCTCAAAATCATTAATCATCAGGAATGCAATTTAAAACTATTGGACACTACTACTCATTCACCACAATGGCTAAAATTAACAAATGAAAATTAGAAAAAGCTGATAATGCCAATTATTGTCTTTGATTTGGAAAAACTAGAATTATCCTGCTCTTGGTAGAATATAAATTATGAATTGGCACTAACACTTTGGAAAACTGTATGGCAATATCTACAAAAGCTGAACATACACAAATCCCATGACACAAATTTTCTACTCCTAGATATACCTAAAAGAAACACATACATGTGGATACCAAACAAATGTACAAATTTTATTTTTATAGCAGTACCGTTCATAATAGATAATAACAGCAAACAACTAAAATGTTCATTAACAGTAGAATGGATACATTTATGACACATGTACAGTCAATGGAATACTATATAGCAATGAAAATAAATGAACTACTTTTACATACAACATGGATGAATCCCAGAAACATAGTCTAAGTGAAAAAAGCCAGTCATGAAAGAGTATATACTGTAGAATTCCACTTACATGAAATTCAAAAAAGGGCAAAATGAAACTATGGTGAGAAGTCAAAATAGTAGTTTCTTTTGGGGGCAGGTAATGATTGGAATGGGACATGAAGGAAGCTACTTTGTTGCTGATATATACTATGTCTTGATCTGAGTGATAGTTACTTGGGTGTGTTCACTATGTAAAAATTCACTCAACTGTATACATATAAATTGTGGGGAAATGGATGTGGTTCAAGCGATTGAGCTGCTGCCTACCACATGGGAGGTCCTGGGTTCGGTTCCCAGTATCTCCTAAAGAAGATGAGCAAGACAGTGACCTGATGCGATGGGCTGGCGAGGTGAGCTGATGCAGAAAGATGACGCAACAAGAGACACAAGGTGGAAAACAATGAGAGACACAACAAAGCAGGGAGCAGAGGTGGCTCAAGTGATTAGGCACCTCCCTCCCACATGGGAGGTCCCAGGTTCAGTTCCCCGTGCCTCCTGAAAAGAAGACCAGCACACAACAAACAGACACAGCAAATGCAAACAACAAGGAGGTAGGGAGAAATAAATAAAGTAAATCTTTGAAAAAATAAATTGTGCATTCTAGTTCATCTCTGTTTGAGTACATGAGCTGGCAATAATTGAGCTAATCACTATAATGTATGTGAAGTGCTCAGCATAGATCTGATAAACAGAAAGCACTCAATGAAGACAGTTGTTACTGTTAACTTTTTTTTTTGGCACTTAAACATCACATAGTAGACTTATTTTGAGTTTGCTAATAACTGAAATGTCAAGTCTCTTTCACAATTGGTACCACTATGAATCTTACTTACGCCTGTGCAATTTTTACATTTTGGACCTGTATAGTAATTGCTCTTTTATTTTATTGAGGTAGAGGTTGTTCAATGTCTTGTCTGTTGTGATCTTTATAGGCTGGGTTTCACTAATCTTTGGTCTCAGCAATGTTGAAAATTTATTCATGGAAGACTAAAGATTAATCCCTGCAGACCATCCTAATTAACCTCTATCCTGGCTCACAATGATCCAGTAATCAGACCTTTTTGGATATAGTCATTCAATTAATTATGAATACTGCTGGTGGAACTTGCATCCAGTCCAGATTTATTTTGTCCATAAGGATATAAGAAAGAAATCACATAAACTATCTCTCCTTTTTACATTTTTAAATGTTTGTTTTCTTAGTTAACATGTCCATTTACCTGATAGGTTAAATAATGAAATATTTTCAAGTCCCAAATATTTTCTTAAAACTCCAATCCTAACTTGGTTGCACCCAATATGAGTGGTGAGCTACTATGATGACAAATTAATCAGCCTTATGAAAAATTTTATAGCACTATACATTCTTGTTTAAAATGTGCTTTTTAAGCATGTTGTGTGTGAAGCATCTTTAGTTTTTACTTTTCTCTTTTTGCCAGTAGAGGGCATGTGAGAAAGAGAAAAGAAAATAAAGCATGGCTTCCTGGTCTTGATTCAAACTATTTAAACACTTCTCTGAAATATTTCAAGGAGGATTAATCTGTTTTCTCTTTATTTACTATTTTTGAAGATAATTTAATTTTAATTTCTTATGAGTATATTTGGCTTAATTAAGGACTTTCCAATGGAATTAGTTCTTTGAATTTCTAATTAAGGTTATATACATCAGAGATTATATTGAAAAATCTAAAGATTCTTTATATTTTGAAGTAGTCTGTCTGAAATGTCCCATCTTGTTTTGGGTAATTACCAATGAATTAGACTCCTTTTTACTGGTTTTCTAATTCAATTATAGATGTGTTAATGTGTATATTTTTCCATACACATATTAATATAGGAATTTGGTCATAATTTTGATATGCAAAATTGCTAAGCATAGTTTGTAGTTTTATTAATCAAGTAATGTATCTTTGAAAAATAATTGTTCCCTTCTTTCCTCTGGGCAGTGTGTTCATGGATTGGAAGAAAAAAATATCGTGAAGATGTCAATCCTACTCAAACTAATTTATAGATTCAATGCAATACCAATCAAAGTTCCAACAGCCTACTTTACAGAATTAGAAAACGCAATTACCAAATTCATTTGGAAGGGAGAAAGTACACTCAAATGGCCAAAAACATTCTCAAAAAGAAGAGCGACGTGGGAGGAATTTCACTGCCTCACCTTGAAACATATTACAAAGCTACAGTGGTCAAAACAGCACATTACTGGCATAAAGATAGACACATCGATCATTGGAATAGAATTGAGAATCCAGAAATAAACCCTCCCTATATGGTCAACTGGTTTTTGACAAACCTACCAAGTCCATGCTAATGGGACAAAACAGTCTCTTCAACAAATGGTGCTCGAACAACTGGGTATCTATAACCAAAAGAATGAAAGAAGACCCCTATCTCACCCCCTATACAAGAATCAACTCAAAATGGATCAAAGACCTAAATATAAAAGCCAGGACCATAAAACTACTGGAAGAAAATGTAGGGAAACATCTTTAAGACCTTGTAGTAGGTGGTGGTTTCTTGAACCTTACACCCAAAGCACGTGCAATGAAAGGAAAAATAGATAAATGGGACCTCCTCACATCAAACACTTTTGCACCTCATAGGACTTTGTCAAAAGGGTGAAAAGGCAGCCGACTCAATGGGAAAAAATATTTGGAAATCACATGTCCAATACGGGTTTACTATCCAGGATATACAAAGAGATGTTACAACTCAACAATAAAAAGACAAATGACCCAATTAAAAAATGGGCAGAAAACCTGAAAAGATATTTGTCCAAAGAGAAAGTACAAATGCCAAAAAACATTAAAAAATGCTCAACATCACTAATGATTAGTAAAATGCAAATCAAACCTACCATGAGTTATCATTTCACACCTATCAGAATGGCCATTATTAAAAAGACAGAGAACTACAAGTGTTGGAGAGGATGTGGAGAGATAGGAATACATCTGCACACCGATGTTCATAGCGGCCTTATTCACGATTGTCAAAAGGTGGAAACAGCCCAGGTGTTCATCAACCAATGAACGGAGAAACAAACTGTGGTGTATACACACAATGGAATATTATGCAGATGTAAGAAGAAATGAAGTTGCAAACCATATGACAACATGGATGAACCTGAAGGACATTAAGTTGAGAGAAGCAAGCCAAACACAGAAGAACAAATACTATATGATTGGATTACTATGAACCAAATATATTGTGTAACATATTTTATGATTAAAAAAAATTTTTATATGTATCTAGTACATTTAATTGAGAAATATGTGTTTTATTCAACTGTATTTTATTTTTTAAATTATTGTTTATATTTTCAATTATTAAATGTACAAAATAAGTTTAAAAAAAAAGGAAAAAAAAAATCAAAGAAAGTTTAAGGGCATAATGGCCAGAACATTTCTCTAGAAGAAGAGCGGATGTGGGGCAGAGTGGAAAGGATACATGAATTTAGGTATCAGAAGTTAATTAAAACAATTCTCCTTAAATAAAACACAACAAAACAAAAACATAATTGAAGGAAACCCAATGGAATGCAATAGAGAGTCTTTTCTTTTTTTGGAGTACTATACCCCATGGGAATATTTAAATACAATTTTAGTAGGCATATTAAGATTGTTTTTGCTTGCAACTATAAATTTGTTTAATCAATAATAATACATCCTTTCCAGAACATTACATGGTATGATAAACCATGTAATTCAGTAGCTCAGGACAGCTTGATGTATGTTAAATCAAAAGTCAAGCGCCAACTTGGGTTTTTGCATTTTCAGCTTCAATAATGTCATTGTTCTGGAAATACAGGAGCAGGGAGAAATTGAATAGGTTCTATCATTGGGAAGATAAATAAATACTGATTATTGAAAGTAGTAGGAATTCCTTCTTTCCTTTTCTTAATATGAACCAAATTTTTAAGAATTTTTTTTAGCGGTGAAGTAATAGTTGAGAAAGATTATGTATGGTGCTTAGAACACAACGTTGGCCCATAGTAAATGTTATTAAAATGTTAACTACTACTATAAAAAGCCATATACTTATTTTAAGTTCAGTTCATTTATTGAATTAGCCTGTGGAATAATGTAAAGTAAAAGTAGTTTTAAAATTGTTAAATAAAGGGAAAACTAGGAAAAAAATCTCATTTTCAAAGGGCTAATTCTATACTTCATTTATTTAATGGAAAAAAACACATTGACTTGGGTGACACAACATTTTATTGAGCAAATGAGAGAATGGTATTTGTCACTTAGTTGTCTTAGAGTCAATGCTTCCTGGTATTATGAATTCTTATGGAATTTCCTGACTATCTATAATGAATATGTGATAGGATAAGATCTAGTTCTTTTCAGAGAATGGAGCAGAACGAGGTAAAAAGTTTTATCTTTGATGAGGAATTGATCTGGCCTTACTTAGGAGTATTTCAAACCACTAAACAAAAAAGAACTACCTCTGATCACCCAATGAAGATAAGCTTATAGCTTAGGAAAAAGGTGGGCAGAGAACACAAGAAAGGAATCTTTAGGACCAGGAAATAGGAATTTCTCCTGTAGGCACATAGTGATGAAGCTCCAGGCTGAGGGTTGCTATGACCATCTCTCCACTGGTTTCCCACCCTCTTTCTTCCTACTCTGCTAATCCATTTATTCCAGTTTTGTATTCCTAGAATGCAACGTGATAATGTTACTTCCTTACTCAAAACCTCATACTGACTTCCTTTTGCATGTGATAGAAAGTATGGGATCACTCCTTACCTTGACAACAAGGTCCCAATTTGGTTTTCCACATTCACTTTCTCCTCTACTTGTCATTCACCAACCAGATAGTGCTGTTACTAAAGTATGCTTCTCTCTGCTCATATCTTTTCCATTCATCTCTGCCGGTCAACAGCTCCTTGTCATTCAAGATCCATCTTCAATGCCATCTTCTCTTGAAGACATTCTAAATCTTAACTGAAATGATCTTTGGTGCTGTTGAGACTAATGATAATTTGCTTCTCTAGAACGGCCCTCATTATATTCTGTCATGTATTATAGGTATTTGTTTATGTTCCTATTCTCTGTTGACAATAGGCTCCTTGAGAACAGACTTCATCTTGTTTTCCCCAGAAGTTAGTGTGGTGCCCTGGGGCTGGCAGAGCCCAGCAGACATACAGAGATGACAGGTCATTTGTATTTTTTGAGGCCCCCAGTATGTTAAAAACAGTGTTACAAATTTGTGATATATTTTAAAGGTTACTTTAAACAAATGAATGTGTTTAAAATGCATACATGTCTACAATAACCTCAACGCAATTGCATTGTTTATAAGATAATTATAAGATTTCAAAAAAATGAACTCATTGTACACTTCAGTTGGTGTGGTCTAGTGATTGTGTTGTCTAGGTTCTTGGCTAGATTGCATATTGATCCAGGCGGGGGCAAAGAAGGCCAGAATAGAGAGTTTTTGCTTTTGCACTTACTTTTTAAACCATTAATTATTCTGTCCCTTTGCTAATGACACAGAAGGAATCCCAGCTGTTTGCTGTTTTGATTGATTACCCCACCCATCAATCCCCCAGGAGGGCTCAATGATAAGGCCCCTGGAGAATATCTGGGGCTTTTCCTGGCTTCCAGAGGAAATCTCGTTCTGAATGGGAGTTCTCGTGAAGGTCTTCCAGCAGCCATCTTGGGGGTATTGGAAGACACGTGTTCAATGGTGGCGGGTTTTCTGCCAGGTTGCAGATTCATCTATTGATTCCCTGTCTAGCCTGCTTCAGTTGGACGTGTTTTACATTGTATAGTAACCATCTTCTTTTAGTTTTGTCAGTTTATATCTGTGACTGTACTTAATACAAGATTTGGACCAAAGGACCCTCCAGACTCTGTCTACTTTAAAATATTTGGAAATTACTGCCATAAGGATTAAACCAATATCAATACTAAATCATTCTTTGCTTTTGGACAATATAGCTTAAATTTGCCTAATTAGAACTAGCCCTACCCTGAGGTACATAAATACATGAATTAAGTAACTCTGTGATTCTCCTTCTGATACTGTTCATAGAAATTAGTCACCCCTCAAAGCATGGACTCATTAAAATTAGCATGTTGTATATTTTTTGAAATGTATGTATTTAGGTATTCTTTTCTCATATAATCTCATTTTCTTAGACTAAATAGTAGAATGACGTGCTTCAAGTCCCACTTTGCTAAATTAACACAAACTCAACCTTTCCTATAAAATTATTTTATAACAAAAGAAAGAAGAAATGAAGACGATCTAGTTACTTGGTATAATTCAACATACAAAAGAAAATTTGATCATTTAGTATTGTTGGGGATATGCCCCAATAGATGCCACCCACAAAAAGACATGCTCAAGTCCTACCACCCCATTGCTCCACCTCTGGTCTTATGGGTGTGAACTCATTTGTAAACAGGACCTTTGAAGATGTAATTATTAGTCAAGTTGGGACTCATTTGTGAATAGGATCTTTTCTATTTAGATGAGGCCAAATTGAATCAGGGTAGACCTTAATCCACATGACCAGAATCCCTTATAAACAAAAGAAAAGCAGACATAGTCAGCCAGAAGTCCACAGAACCCAAAGTCAGAAGGAAATCAAAACAGACACAAGGAGGGAAAGGAGATTGCCATGTGATGGAGGATTGCCAGAATGCTACAAGACTCCGAGAAAAAGCAAGCTCAGCCTATACATTGATGTTAAACTTCTAGCCTCCAAAACTGGAAGACAATAAATTCCTGTTATTTAAGCCAACCCACTGTGTGGTAGTTGTTATAGCAGCCTTAGCAAATCTGGAGTGTTTTAAACTTTTTCTCCTATTCTCTTACACCTAAGGGATTTGACATATCCTATAAGTAGCAGAGGTTCAAGAAGCAGGATTGGAGGTGGATCAGGAACCAAAGAGCTGTGAAGTCAGAATTAATTTCTTTATTCTAAATGTAGCTGATTTTGAAATGTCCTCTGCAAGAATCACTCCTAAAAGATATGCAATTAAATGAATGGAAGCTTGAAAAATAAAATCATTTGTTAAGTTTATTGATTTATTTATTCAAAATTCATTTATATATTTAAATTTATTTAAAATTTATTATACATCAAAACATTTCTTGCAATATAAATGGCTCATACCAATACCTGTTTCATATTCTCCTTTTTTACTTACAAATTTTAAATATATCAAAAGTAATGTGCATTTTTTAACCTACAATTTATTTTTAAATACAGCACATGAATACATATACGATACATCCCAATAAAACTTAAACTTTGGAAAAACTAAATATCAATATGCAAATGTTGCTAATGTGAGATATATGGTAAAAAGTGAGGGCAATTTTATAAAACCTAAGGACAAATTTCCCGAGAACAATTTGTACATACGCCTGAAAGGATAGTTCTTGCATTGACCAGCATTTTCTAGTTAAGTAGGCAACTATATGGTAGTCAACTGAAAACACACATTTATTGGCATTCAAATCTTGTTAATTATATAGTTGTAAAACATGCAACGTAGTCCCAACCCTTTAAAAGTTTCCAACAGGAATTTAAAATTTGTCTTTTTTTTTAAACTTTATTTTGTACATTTAATAATTGAAACTATAAGCAATTAAAAACTAAAAAGAAAATACAGTTGAATAAAAACATCCATTTCTCAATTAAATGTACTGGATACATATAAATTTTTTTTTAAATCATACAATATGTTACACAATATATTTGGTTCATAGTAATGCAATCTACAGTATTTGTCCTTTTGTGTCTGGCTTGCTTCGCTCAACATAATGTCCTCTAGGTTCATCCGTGTTGTCACATGCTTTACGACTTCATTTCTTCTTACATCTGCATAATATTCCATTGTGTGAATACACCACAGATTGTTTCTCCATTCATTGGTTGATGGACACGTGGGTTGTTTCCAACTTTTGGCGATGGTGAATAATGTTGCTATGAACATCGGTGTACAGATGTCTGTTCGTGTCACTGCTCTCAGTTCTTCTGGGTATATACCCAGTAGTGGTATTGCAGGGTCACGTGGCAAGTCTATATTCAACTTCTTTAGGAACCTCCCAACAATCCCCCACAGTGGCTGTATCATTCTGCATTCCCACCAACAGTGAATAAGTGTTCCTATCTCTCCACATCCTCTCCAACACTTGTAGTTCTCTGTCTTTTTAATAGTGGCCATTCTGATAGATATGAAATGGTATCTCATTGTAGTTTTGATTTGCATTTCAATAATCATTAATGATGTTGAGCATTTTTTAATGTGTTTTTCGGCATTTGTACTTCTTTGGACAAATGTCTATTCAGCTCTTCTGCCCATTTTTAAATTGGGTTGTTTGTCTTTTTATTGTTGAGTTATTACATCTCTTTGTATATCCTGGTTATTAAACCCTTATCAGATATGTGATTTCCAAATATTTTCTTCCATTGAGTTGGCTACCTTTTCACCCTTTTGACAAAGTCCTGTAAGGTGCAAAAGTGTTTAATATTGAGGAGGTACCATTTATCTATTTTTTCTTTTGTTGCATGTGCTTTGGGTGTAAGATTCAAGAAACCATCACCTACTACCAAGGTCTTGAAGATGTTTCCGTACATCTTCCTCTAGTAGTTTTATGGTCCTGGCTTTTATATTTAGGTCTTTGATCCATTTTGAGTTGATTCTTGTATAAGGAGTGAGATAAGGGTCCTCTTTCATTCTTTTGGTATCCGGTTGTCCCAGCACCATTTGTTGAAGAGACTGTTTTGTCCTGTTAACATTAACTTGGTAGGTTTGTAAAAAACCTATTGACTGCATAGGTGAGGGTTTATTTCTGGATTCTCAGTTCTATTTCAATGATCAGTGTGTCTATCTTTATGCCAGTACTGTGCTGTTTTGATCACTGTAGCTTTGCAATGTTTCAAGGTCAGTCAGTGCAATTCCTACCATGTCGCTCTTCTTTTTGAGAATGCCTCTGGCATCCACTGATAAGTTTACCATTTCTATAGTTTTGCCTTTTCCAGAATGTCATATAATTAGATTCACACAGTATGTAGACTTTCAGACTGAGTATGGAGTGTACAGGACATCTCTGCACCATCTTCACAATTCTTTTGTAAATCTAAAGCTATTCTAAAGCTAATCTAAAGCTATTCTAAAATCAAATGTTTATTTAAAAAAATAAGGGAAAAATTTTGCCTTATCTTTGGCATATTCTCCATTCAACAACAAATTACTAACAATTTAAACCTTTAATAATCTTTAATTTTTAATAGCAATACCTCAGGCCCAATCAGATTCTTTTATCTCATTTTTAACATATTCAAAATTAGTGCTCTTCACATTTATTTGTCTCAACTATTAATTTCTCTTGCCAGGTTGACCATAAAATTGAGAGCTTAGAGCATGAACTGTGTAGGTCTGGAAAACTGTCTTTGAATTGGCTTACTCTGTAAACTTAAACTTTTTACCCCCAAGTGGGAAATATATATAAAAAAACATCATAAGTAATTATCCCATACACATTTCATTCATTACTGTAAAAAATATTGAAGATTCAGTATTTTGAATCTTCAATATTCAAAATATTCAAAATATTCAGTTCAGCATTCAGTGAATCACTTAAAAAAGGATGTGATATTTGAAATGCACACACACATACAACACACACCATTTATTGAGGACTTATTCTGTGTCAGGCAATGAGTTAAATATTTGTCAACTTATTAAATTTTCACAACAACCCTATAGAAAGGAAACTCTTGTTTCCCTCATTTTACAAATGAGAAAACCTTAGCTCACACTCAGTGGAGGAACTCTAAATCCCTACGCCATGCTGTCTGATAGACAATATATTTTATAAAATGAGATGATCTAAACCTTATATACTTACACAGCTGAAGGAAGTATTTTTTAATTTAGTTATGAGTATATATGAAAATAGATTATAGGAAATATTCCTTTTTTTCCCTTGAAATATCCAGTATATTACAAGCCTCAAATATGTTTTGGTTTGTGTGGGAACACACTTAAGTGATTCAATTTTTTCCCCAGATTTTGAAATCCAGATTCATTTTGCATCATATTTTTTCATCTTCACTTTCTTTAAAGGAAGCAAGATATAATCTAAGAATCAAATAGGTTGTTTTTCCCACCCAATTTTGAGCCAGACAAGTCATTTCCAAGAGCTATATGTTTTATTGTTTTATCATTTTGGTAGGTGATTAAGCAATAGAATTCTTAAAGACAATTAGAATCATGACCAAAACTTGGTCTTGAAAAACACAGCAGTGCAATTGTAGCTGGTGATTGTCCCTGAGCCTGACGACGAGCCTGTGGCATGGAACTGGGTGTTTCACCACAGCTTGGCTCTCCTCCAGGGAGCATTCAGTCACTTGGTTCCCACAGTACGACTTGCTAGGCAGGTGCAGAAAGGTTCAAGGTTTCTGCTTCCCATTAGTCTTGAGGGCATGACAATCCTCAGATAGGAAACAGAAGACAAGTACCCCTCTGGGCCAGGAGGAGCGGTGAGGAGAGGAACTGCACTTTGCTTTGGGCTAGGACTCTGCACTGATATGCTTTAGCCTGACCTCTGAGATGAGTGGGAGTTTGCAGGGACATCTTGGAGGAAGAGAGTAGAATGAGCCACTTCATTTTTGATAGAGGAAAATAATGTTAATTTAGGGTTCTAAAATTTTATTTTATTTTATTTTACACTTTTACATTTAAAAAAATTAAGGCTCAACATGCAAAAAAATGCAGTGTAATTTTGGCACTCACAGGATTGAATATATAAAATTCACAGGATTTACAAGAATATTAATCCCTTTTGAACCAGGGATGATAGGATCTGGCTATGAATCAAATGTTTAAAGTTACCTGGCAGAAGAGTTTTCTTTCTATTCCCAACAGGGCATTTTTGTGACTAAACAAAACATTATTTGTTTGATGGTGAAAGTCTTATTCTAAGGCCCTTCCTGAATGGTCTCTTGAAATGGTTTTGGGTAGCTTGTCACCATCCACGGATTGCCTCATTTGGGTCTCAGAGGTCCCCTCCCCCCTAGGTGGGAGGTGGAATTCTGAGCAGCCCCAATTTCACCCTGTTTGCAGATGGGGGTACTCTGGGGCTGGAGGGAAGGACTAGGGGTGGCTGTTCTGGGAGAAGGTGCCATTCTGGAAGGGAGCTGGAAGCTCTGAGTTTCTTCAGCAAAGCCTTGTGGAGGTTCATCCATTGCCTGGTGAAGAAAGGTTTATGTGGGCAGGGATGGGAGCCAACCAACCTCGGGGGAGCCAGAGGGCTAGGCTTCCCAGCACTGAATCACACTCTGCTCATCTCTCCTAGCCACAGGACTCCCAGGCTGCTGGGGAGCCCCCACCCCAATGCCCAGGACCTTTGGGAGCTCCCAAATGAAAGATCTGCTGCCAAGACAGGAATGTCTTCCTCAGAGTCCAGGAGGCATGTCTCCAATCTTCCTCGTGGTTTTAACAGACCTCATTTACAATGATATATGCACAGGCCCATGGGCAGGTGGGGAGACTATTGAGGCAAATGGGATGAGGCCCTTGTTCTCCAAGAGACTTGCAGTCTCCTGGTGCAGATAGATATGGACACAAACACAACTCAAGATAGTGAATGGAGGGGTGATGGGGACAGCAGGGGAGTGCTAAAGGGAGATGAGGCAGCCTCACAGATCTTCTTTGGAACCCCCATGCCAAATCCCAGGGCAGAATCTCCTGCCCCAATGTCCCTGCCCTGGTAATCACTGAAAAGCACAGTGCGTGGCAGGGCAAGTGTGAGGGCTCAAGGGGATCAGATGGGCACAGTGCTTGAAATCAGATGGTTTCAAGAATCCTATTGCCCTTTGGGAGAGACTCCATAGTGTGGTTTAGCTGAGTTGAGAATAAGGGGCTGGGACATGGAGGACAGACAGCGGGCTTCCTGGGCAGGGGGTATCATGGTGGCCCTCTCCTGCTTCCTGTAGTTTTGGCTTGGTTGGGGGTTGGGAGCTTGGGACCAGAGGAGAAGCTGGGGGTCAGTGCTGCTGATGTCACCCACCTTTTTTTTTAAGGAGATACCAGGAATTAAACCCAGGACCTCGTATAGACCTCGTACATGCAAAGCACATGCTCAACCACCGAGCTATACCCACTCAGCTCTGCTACTCTACCGCCTCTCCCCACTCCTCAGCCCCTTTGTTTGACAGACGTCAAATGCAGGGTCATGTGGCATTCCCATAGGGCTGAAAATGAGCCAAAGTGCCGGAGCAGAGAACAATGCTGTAGAATAATACACAGGACCCTTCTCCCTCACACACATTCCAAGATGCATTTCCATGTCTGCCAGACACGAGGAGCAAGTTGAGTCTGAGCTATAGGCTGGGAATCAGAACCTTGGGAGTGAGGCCATGGAAACCTGGTTTTTCTCTGCTCTGTGCTTCCCACCCCAGAACCTTTCTTCCCTCATACTATGCTTCTGCTTCTCTCTCCATCTCTAAAAAGAAAATTTAAAAAACCCTAAAACCAGGACTCTGAGGAAGAACTCAGGGCTAGGGTTGGGGAAAAAGAAAGGAGGCTGAAGGAGATTTAGGGAGTTACCATAGATTTTTCAGGACTGAGGCAATCCATAATAAATGAAAGAGGCAATGGGACTGGTAACATTTTTTGGGATCAGGCAACTAATTCTTTGCTTTGTCAGAATTTTACTAACAATTTAGAACTAAGAAGCCCTTTGGAAGTTTTCTCAGAATTTTCTGTCTTGTTTACTGTGTCCTCAGCCTAGTACAGACCTGGAATACTATAGACTTTCCAAAATCATTTGTGGAATGAATTCAGAAAGTCCCTTTACTTCACAGGATGATTTCTTTTCTTTGTCCAGGCTTTTCTTCAATGCTTATACTAACACATATATGCAACCTGTTTGTCTCCCTTTACCCACTTTTTGGGGCACAAATCAGGTCATATCTCTTCTTAAAATTTTAAATGTTGATGTTAGAAGTCAGTGACTTTTCTTAAGGACTTCCTCTATCTCCAATTGTCCAAGGACCCCAGGGGTTTCTTGGCCCAAAGGGGTCAGTTATTTCCCAACACCAGAGATATGGAGAATAAGGAGGTTTTTACCAGTCCTTTGTCACATGTCCCATCCCCATTTTCTGCTGCCAGAAACATTGTATAACTGATGAAAAGAGGTCCTCCCACAGAGTCCAAAGCAGCCTGGTCCACTGTTTTGGTTATTACCCTATTGGAACAGATCTCTGTGTAGGTCAGAGTGGTTCTTGGAGGAAGAAGCAGCCAGTTTCCTCGGCCTTAGCCTCAGCCAGCAGTACATTTGACTTGGACTTTCAAAGTTGCTATTGGCATTTCTAAAGCCCACCCACCATCCCAGGATGGGTAGGAAGAGGCATGCAATGTACTTTGAAAAGCAAGCAAATATATATTACTCACATTTTTTTTTTCTTGCAAAGACAGGATCATGCCAAACCTAACTGCTTTTATAAAAAATTATGATTTCTATATTTTTAGGTAAAATTTTCTAACAATCAAATGTGCTTAGATGAAAGACATGATACAAATTTATAAAATTGATTTTATTTATTTAGCATGATATGCTTTGTTCCAGAAAGGAATTAGGTGATTTTCATACATTTCTTTAAATATAATTTTTGCTTGTCAGTAAGCAATCCAAAGTGTTTTGCATCATTTCCTCAGTGTTGCCTCTCAACAGCCTTTGACTTCTGAAGGTTCCAGTTATTTGGCGCCAGGCACAGGGAGACATGCTGAGGAAGCCCATGAGCCACCGTCACTGAACCAGGAATTGGTTGTCCTTTTTGACTTCATGGATTAATCACCATAGAATAGCGATCTTTAAGATCACATTGAACTTGAATGGCCAGCCTAATGTTCTAAAACAACAAGAACTCATGGACTTTATCAAGATGAGTCTATACAGAGTAAGTTAAAGCTAGTCAGAAAAGAGATTCTGAGCCAGTTCTCCAGGGTAAAAAGCCTTCCTTGAGTAACTGATTTCATGTCGTGTCCTTGGCTTTTATCGTGGATTAGTATAAGAAATGACCATAAAATACATATTTTTGAAAAAGTGCAGCTGAAAAGACTGTCCATGATATCATTCAGCAATAATCTTATAAGCCTCTGAAAGGCAACTTAGAATGGGCAGAGGGGAGATGCTGTTTCTCTCTGGGTGAACTTCCATATTAACTTCTATCAGATATCAGACTATGAGAATAATACAACCTCTGGGCTTGGCTTGTGAAGACAGCATTACTTTTAGTGCTCAGGTCTAATAAAAATTTCCCAACCAGTCCCTCTGCTTATTTCAAATGCCCTGCTTTATATATTTTATTATACATATTTACTGGTCTCCATTGCCTTTCTAAATGTAACTCTTCTAAGTAACATATAAATCAGCACATAACTCATCTGAGAAAAAAATCACCTTTCTTCTTCGAGTTCAAATATATAAAATCACTATTCGAATTCTATAGATGGCATCTGGCTTTCAGCATACCACCAATGAAAATTTAATCTGGTCTTATGAATGCTCTGGTTTTTAAAAGAGCTTAGTAGAACATTTCAAGAACAGTAGTTTTAGAAAATCTTTGATTTATCAGATTTTTATATTTATGCCAAAGTTATATTTTGAATATTGTTTATAATCAGTCCAATTCATTGACAACATTAATAAACTCATTTTGTACAGAGTAAGGATCTTTAGGTCTTTAGGTCTTCCTTTATGAGGAAGTAACTTTAAGTTTGGTACCACCAGGGTGCCAAATTCCATCTGGAAACAGTTGATAAGACTATACCGCTGGTAATGAGCTGGAAATTAAAGGAGCTACAATGACAACAAAAAGTCAGAGCTTTCAAATGTCATTTCAATGCAAAAGGAGTAAGAAGGTTTCCACCATATAGAGTTCCACCTCTAAGTCAAAATTATCTTACAGTTGGAAGAGTTCCTGATTTTCCCACTTTTCATCTAGTATAAACTCCAGCAAATAACTTCAGAGGGTATGATAAAGTCCAATGTTCCTGAGAAACCTGTCAGCATTTAGGTAGTTCAGTTTTCTGTAGTTTCATTTTGCATTGCCAAGCTGATTTCCTATTTACCAAACCAGTAGTGTTTAATGATAATTTTCAATATTTATTGAGCACCTATTATGTTCTAAGTACTTTATATTTATTTTATATGTCACATTTAATTCATGTCATTGTGTGGTTCTCAAGTGAGGGAGTTTTTGTCCCCCAGTGGACATTTGGCAGTTTCTGGAGATAGTTTTGGTTGTCATTACTTGGGGGGTGAGGGAGTTGTCGTTCTACTGGCACCTAGTGGGCAGAAGCTAGGGATGCTGCCCAACATCCTACAATGCACAGCCAGCCAGCCATATCAAATAATTTTCCAGCCCCAAATGTCAATAATGCCAAGGTAGAGAAACCCTGACTGAATCCATTCAATCACCCCATGTGGTGGTATTATTAACCTCACTTTCAGGAAAGGGAACTGAGACACAGCTAAGTAAGTGGTGGGGCCAGGATTGAAAACCTACTTCTTTAATGCCTCAAAGTCCAAGCTCTTTCCACTACACTCTGCTACCATCTTGAGAAAACTTTGTTGACAATCAGTAGATTCTGAGTCTTGAAGGGTGGAGACCACGCCTTTTTCTGTGACCTGCCTTGCTTCCTGAAAGATCAATTGCATCCATTCATCTCTTCAGCGTCTTCAGATTTTCCCTTTCTACTATTAGGTCAGTAACCCCAAGAGAAAATTGTTCTTTGATTGTATATACTGTATTTCTAATTGTTGAGTGAGTAAAGGGAAAACAGAAGATACAATTCCTGCCTCCAAGGAGTTTGTTGGGAAGAAGGCCTATGCATGTATATAAAAGGAAGTATGTGTGCATGTCTGTATATATATAGAATTGTCGGAACCAAGCATAATGTTGGAAGCAGTAAAAGTAAACGATAATCTGGCCCTAGTCATGTGCCAGGTTACCTCCCTCTAGCCTGAAGCATCTTTGTAGACTATAATGTATAGTTGCATCCTCGGTCATTACCGTGGCACACTGCCAACGAGCTTCTGCTGCTCTTACCCTTATAGCTTAGGGAAAATACTAAGTGGAAGCAGCCCAGGCAAGTGAAGTTGAAAAGGCCTTGCTCTTCCCTTTTTGATGAGTTTTTCTTTCCTATGAGGGTGACTTTTTCTTCCTCATTTTTAGTGCACTCATGATCAGTACCGACTTATCGCTATTAAATGTACCTATCAGGAAAGAATCTGAGGAACACAGATTAAGTTGAACATCATGAATAAGTACAGTGAACTTTCACTCTCATGATCTCTAATGGTGAAACTTCAGTCATCATCTGGCAAGGTGAGTAACACACGAGAGGAAGGTTACCTCTTAAACTTTACATATATTTATATCATTTGTAGGAAGCACCTGGCACATTGCTGAACATTCATTGTATGTACCCAATAAATGTTGGCTTCCTTCTCTTCTTTCATTCTCCTCCTCCTTTTTAACATACCGTTAAAATAATGCCACACAAATGGCCACCTCATCTTCTATATTTAAGGTCAGTTTTGCTTAAAAATT
>JAQZBX010057497.1:0-17946 GCA_029593785.1 Cabassous unicinctus
TCTTTTTTATAGTTTATTAGCATGGAAGTTTATATAATTATTTTCAGATTTGTCTTCATTTTATTTTTAGTTTTTTGTTGTTGTTTTTTTTAGCAAATTTAATGAGATATATTCATATACCATACAATCCATCCAAAGTGTACATTCAGTGGGTTTTGGTATAATCACAGATTTGTGCATTCATCCCCCAATCAATATTAGAGCATTTTCATGACTCCCAAAAGAAAAACCTTCCCCCCTTAGCAGTTAATTTTCAATAACTCTATTAATCCACCTGACATACATATCCACTAATCTAATTCCATCTCTAAAATTCTTTTATATTTACAATTTATATAAGTGGAGTCAAACAATATGCAGCCCTTTGTGTCTGGTTTCTGTCAGTTATGATATTTTTCTCTCTTTTATTCTTATAAAATATGAAAAATATTAATGTATTACTATTCAATAGTCCATAGTTAGCTTTAGCTGCTTTTTAGCTCAGATACCACTCTTATTATTAAGATCTTGTAATATAATCATGCACTTGTGATTCATAGAACAACACTCTTATATTGTACTATTAATCACACTCATCATCTTCAACAGGGCTCATTATGCTATACCATCCCATGTTTCATCCTTTAGCTTTTCTTCTAGTGACATATCTAATACCAAACTTTCTCTTTCAACTTCAGTCATACCTCCACATTGGCATTGCTAATTACATTCACACTAATCTGCTATCATCATCTTTATCCAATTCCAAGCATTTACAAGCCACCTTATTACCAATTCTGCAAATTAAGCCACTGTTCCCCATTCTCTATCCTCATTCTGTCTTCTGGTAACCAATCTTCTAGATTTTGACTTCATGACTTTGCTCATTATATTTAGTTCTTATTAGTGAGATCATACAGTATTTGTTCCTTTGTGTCTGGCTTGTTTCATTCCAAAGAATATCCTCAAGGTTCATACATGTTGTCATGTGCATTACGACTTCATTTTTAAAATATCTGAATAATATTCCATTGTACGCATATACCACATTTTGTTTATCCATTCATCGGTTGATGGTCACCTGGGTTGTTTTCATCTTTTGGAAATTGTGAATATTGCCGCTATGGACATCAGTGTGAAAATGTCTGTTCATGTCCTTCTTTTCAGTTCTTCTGAGAGTATACTTCAGAGTGGCATTGCTGGAATATATGGCAGCTCTATATTTAACTTCCTGAGGAACTGCCAAATAGTGTTCCCCAGCGGCTACACCATTCTACACTCACACCAACAATGAATAAGCATTGCAGTTTCTCCACACCATCTCTAACACTTGTAGTTTTCTGGTTTTTTTTAAAAAACAGTCGTCATTCTAATAGTTGTGAAATGATATATCATTGTGGTTTTGATTTGCATTTCACTAATAGCTAATGTTGAACATCTTTTCATTTGCTTTTTGCCATTTGTAATTCCTATTGGGAAAACATCTATTCATATATTTTGCCCGTTTTTAAAACTGGATCATTTGTCTTTTTATTGTTTATTTGTATTATATATTTATATATCTTGGATACTAACCTTTATTGAATATGAGGTTTCTAAATATTTTCTCCATTGTGTAGGATGCCTTTTCACCTTCTTGAAAAAGTCCTTTGAAGTACAAAAGTATTTAATTTTGAGATCACATTTATCTATTTTTTATTTTGTTGCTTGTGCTTCAGGTGTAAGGTAAAGAAACCACCTCCTATAACAAGATCTTGAAGATCCTTTCCTATAATTTCTTCTAGGATCTTTATTGTCCTGTATTTTATGTTCAGCTTTTTGATGCATTTTGAATTAATTTTTGTAGAAGGTGTGAGATAGGGGTCCTCCTTCATTCTTTTGAATATGGATATTCAGTTCTACCAACACCATTTGTTGAAGAGACTATTCTGTCCTACTTGTGTGGGCTTGGTATCCTTGTCAAAAATCAATTGACCATAGAGATAAAGATCTATTTCTGAATCTCAATTCAATTCCAAAGGTCTATATGTCTATCTTTATGCCAGTACTGTGCTGTTTGACCAATGTATCTATGTAATATGTTTTAAAATCATTAAGTGTGAATCCTCCAACTTTGTTCTTTTTTTTTCAAGATATTTTTAACTGTTTGGGTTCCCTTTCCCTTTCAAATAAAGTTGGTAATTGACTTTTCCATTTCTGTAAAGTAGGCTGTTGGAATTTTGATTGGAATTACACTGAATCTGTAAACCAGTTTTTCTAGAACTGAGATCTAAATGATATTTAGTCTTCCAGTCCATGAACATGGAATGTCTTTCCAGTTGTTTAGATATTATTTAATTTCTTTTAGAACTCTTTTGTAAGTTTCTGAGTACAGATCTTTATAAAAAATCCCTGGCTAAATTTGTTCATAGATATTTATTTCTTTTAGTTGCTAATATAAATGGAACTAGTTTCCTGATTTTCTCCTCAGATTGTTCTTTTCTATTATTTAAAAACACTACTGATTTTTGCATGTTGATTTTTCACCCTGCCACTTTGCTACATTCGTTTATTAGCCCTAGTAATTTCATTGCTGATTTTTTCAGGGTTTTCGAAATGTAGGATCATGTCATCTGCAAAAAGGAAAGTTTTACTTCTACCTTCACAATTTGGATTCCATAAGTTTCTTTTTCTTGCCTAAATGCCCTAGCTAGAACTTTTAGTACAATGTTGAATAAGAGTGGTGTCAATGGGCCTAGTTGCCTTGTTCCTGTTGGTGCAAGGAAAGCTTTCAGCTTTCACCATTGTTGGCTAAGGGTTTTTCATATAAGCCCTGCACTATGTTGAGGATGTTTCCTTCTATTCCTTTGAATTGTTTTTATCAAGAAAGTTTGCTGGATTTGTTAAATGCCTTTTCTGCATCAATAGAGAAGATCATGTGATTTTTCTCCTTCAATTGGTTAATGTGGTGTATTGCATTAATTGAATTTATTTCACCCTTGCATATCTGGTATAAAACCCACTTGATCGTGGTGAATAATTCTTTTTACGTGCTTTTGGATTTGGTTTGCAAGTATTGTGTTGAGGATTTTTGCGTCTATAGTCATAAGAAGGATTGGTCTGTAATTTTCTTTCATTGTAATTTATTTATCTGGCTTTTAAATTAGGGTGGTGTTGTTTTCATAGAATGAGTTAGGAAGTGTTCCCTCTTCAAATTCTTTGCAGCATTTGAGCAATATTAATATTAAATCTTCTTGAATGAGTGGTAGAATACACCTGTGTTTTTCTATCTTTTTCTATGTTTTCCTAAGTAGTGAAGCTTTTCATAAAAGTTCAATCTCTTTATTTGTGATTGGTTGGTTGAGGTCTTCTATTTCTCCTCTCATCAGTGTGGGTAGGTTGTGCGTTTCCAGGAAGTTTTCCATTTCATCTAAGTTGTCTAATTTATTAGCAGACAGTTGTTCATAGTATCTTCTTAATGTCTTTCTTATTTCTGTGGAATCAGTAGTAATGTCCCCTGTCTCATTTCTGTTTTTATGTTTTTTTCATTTTCTCTGTTTTTTTTACTAATCAGTTTTATCGATACATAATAAAGCATAAATCTTCCAAAGCGTATAATCAATCATTTTTGGTATAATCACATATTTGTTAATTCATCATTTTAATCATTTTAGAACATTTTTATTATTCCAGTATTAATAACAAAAATAGTAAAAAATAAAAGCCACCCCACCAACCAAACAAAACACATCACCTCTCTATCTTACTATGCTTCCCCTGCCATCAGCCTGCTATTCTGTCTCCTCTATAGTTTATTTGTATTTATATTTTATAAAAACTGTATTTATATTTTATAATATATATATTATATGCAATATCCCCCATATTCATATTTTGCATGAGGTTTCACTATGTTACACAGTTCCATGTTACATTTTTAAGCCTTTCTTCTAGCAATATACATGTCCTTAGACTTTTCCTTTCTACCACTGTCATACCCATATAATAGCTCTGCTAGTCACAAACACCATGAGGTGATCTTACCATTTTTCCTTCATTTCCAAAGATTACAAACAACCTTTGAACTAATTCCGCACATATTAACCATCAGCTTTCCATTCTCTACCCTCATTCTATTTTCTGGTGACCTGTATTCTAAATATTATCTCCCTGAGTTTACATAATATATTTAGTTCATAATAATACAATCATACAGTATTTGTTCTTTTATGTCTGGCTTCCTTCACTCAACATAATGTCTTCCAGGTTCATTCACATTATCATATGCTTCACTATTTCATTTCTTCTTACTGCTGCATAATATTCCATTGTGTGAATATACCAGTTTTTTCACCCTATCATCAGTTGATGGACACCTGGGTTGTTTCCAACTTTTGGTAAACATGAATACCACCACAATGAACATAAGTGTGCAGATGTCTAATCATGTCACTGCTTGCAGTTCTTCTGGGTATATACCTATTAATGGCATTACCAGTTCACATGGCAAGTCTATATTCAACTTCCTTTGGAACTACCAAACAGTCCTTCACAGTGACTGTACTATTCTACATCCTTACCAACAGTGAATAAGCATTCACTGTGACAAAGGAAAATACAGTTTTATTCTTCATAAGTCATTAGGAACTTTTGGCATATGGCACCCTCTCCATCAAATTTGAACGTGAAAATTATAAGGAACATACAAAGATGAAAAAGATATTGTCCTTGACTTTAAATCAGTGGCAATCAAATTAAAAGATATGCATATCCCAACTAATCAGATATTATTGCTTGTGCTTTTGCTACAAAAGATGTTATTACACATGAACTCTTAGGTATGTCTGGAAAGACTATATCATGATGATACTTGAACTTGACCTTGAAATTGTGTTTAGTAAGTAGTAGTAGAAAGGGATAAGGTGAGAAATGAACTATTAAGCACAAAGAAACCCGAAATTGATTGTTTGGAAAATTCTCAGCCTATCCAGATAATGAGCTCTGAGATTAGAGCCAGCTGCAACTTTAGCAGGGATATCCCTAAACTTCTGCAAAATGAATCCAAAGAGAATGGGGCTCCATCTGAAGTTTTAATTGAATAAGGATCCAGTCACCCATTTCAGTGGAAAGCCCTTCTCTCTGATGATTTGAACCCCTGTGAACTGCTCACAAATCTGAAAAGATTTTGTGAAATTAGTATGAGCTGAACCACTGCCAAGTTGGACTGAAATGGACAAAGAGACTAAATGAAGAAAAAATGCCTTCAAGGGCAGAACCCTGGAAGCTGAGGTCTGGAATAAAGAGATCTCTTAAGTCAAGTGGGTGGGATCACACTTGCATGCAGAAAGGGCAGGTCTGCCCCTGCATATGGAGGGAGCAGAAATTGTATCCTATTGTACCAGAGAGTTGCAGCATCCCAATCCTCAGAGATGGTGGGGACTTCACCCCCGTATTCAAGGAGAACATGGGAACTGTGCAAGTGATTCAGTTAAGGGCCTGTCACTCCATCAGGCCCTGAGGACAAACCATCAACACACATAAGTGTCTCAGATATTGAAATCTAATGAATTCTGATATTAAAGTTTAATCTACTGGGTTTCAGAATTGTTTGGGAATTGTGACTTCTGTTTTCCTTCTAATTACAACCTTTCAGAATGGGAATATTTATTCTATACTTGTCCTACCATTGACTATTGGTAGCAGTAACTTGCTTTCTAAGTTTCACAGGTCCACAGACAGAGGGGAATTTTGCCCCTGGACAGACCACCCCATAATTGATTTTGATGAGACTGAACTTTGCATTGTTACTGAAATGCCTTAAGTTTTGGGGATGTTATGATGGAATGAATGTATTTTGCTGTTGAAAGAACATTTCACTTTGGAGTCTTGAGGGCAAACTATAGTGAATTGAATTGTAGTAGAAGAGTGTGGACATGTTTTTGTTCTTGGTCCACATTTTGATAGGGAGTGGGACCATTGTAAATTTGTAAATAAGAACTCTTCAAGATGCTACCAGGTTAAGGTGTGGCCCCACTGAATCAAGTTGGATTTTAAACCATATTACTGGAATCCTTTAAAGGCACAGTGAAAGTCAAGGGGAGAGAAAAGCCAGGGGAGGCCATGTGCATTGCTATGTGATAGAAAAGCCAAGGACTAAGGATCAACAGCAGCTAGATCCAGAATACTACAATATTCCGGGAGAAAGCATAACCTTGTCATGCTACCTGACTTTAAAGCATACTACAAAGCTACAGTGATGAAAACTGCATGATATTGGCACAAGGACAGATATACTAACCAATGGAACCAAATTGAGGGTTCAAATATAGACCTGCTCATATATGGTCAACTGACATCCAACAAGGCCACCAAGCCCACTCAACTGGGATAGAATAGACTCTTCAACAAATAGTATTGGGAGAACTGGATATCCATGTTCAAAGGAATAAAAGAGGATCATCATCTCTTGCCCTATACAAAAATTAACTCAAGATGTTTCGAAGACCTAAATATAAGAGCCAAGACCATAATTCTCCTAGAAGATAAAGTAGAGAAACATATACAAAATTTGTAGTACGAAATGGTTTCAAAAAATTTACACCCAAAACATGAAGAATGAAAGAAAAATAGATAGATAGGACCTCCTCAAAACAAAAAATTTCTGTGCTTCAAAGGAGTTTGTCAAGGAAGTGAAAAGGCAGCATACTTAATGGTAGAAAATATTTAGTAATCACTTTTCTGATAAGTGTCTAATATCCAGCCTATAAAGAGACATCTTACACCTTGAAAATAAAAAGTCTAAACAGCTCATTTAAGTAATGGGCAAGATATGTGAACAGACACTTTTCCAAAGAGAATATACAGATGGCTAAAGAGCATATAAAAAGATGGTCAACATCACTAGCTATTATGGAAATGCAAATCAAAACTACAATGAGTTATCATCTTACACCTCTGAGACTACCTGCCATTTTAAAAAAAATAGAAAACTACAAGTGTTGGAGAGAATGTTGATTAATAGGAACACTCATTCACTACTGGTGAGAACGTAGAAGCATGCAACCACTGTGGAGGATGGTTTGCCGGTTCTTCAGGAAGCCACATTTAGAATTACCATTTGATCTGGCAATCCCAATACTAGGAATATACCCAGAATAATTGAAAGCAGGGATGTGAACAGATATATGCACACCAATGTTCATAGCGACATTATTCAGAATTGCCAAAATTGGAAGTAACTCAAGTGTCCATCATCAGATGAATGGATAAACAAAAGGGGGTATATACATTCAATGGAATATTACTCAGCTGTAAGAAGGAATGAAGTACTTACACATATGGCAACATGGATGAATCCGAAGACTTTGTGTTGAGCGAAGTAAGCTAGTCACTAAAGGACAAATATTGCATCACCTCGCTGATATGAGTTAAGGATATTGAGCAGACTCACAGAGGTAGAGCCTGGAAGATAGGTTACCAGGAGATAGGAAGGGAATAGAGAGTGGTGAACCAATGCTCAATCTGGGCAAAATCTATTATAAGGTCATTTGGCAGTGGACGGGGGTGACAGTGGTGTAATAATATGAGTGGGGTTGATGGTGCTGGAGTGTGAGTGTGAGCAGTGTTGGAGGTGGGTGGGTTGGGGTATCCATGGAGCTTTGGGGAGGAATGGAGGAAGGAACGGTGATCTCTAGGGAGGCTGAGGACTGTGGTTGAGAGTACAATTTTGGGAGTGTTCTTTAGGCAAATGTGGAGGGGAGGGTCACTGGTGCAGTGTGTTGATGGTGGGGGGATGTGTGAGGAAGGGTGCACCTGGAGCTGCCTCTATGGAAAATGAATGTATTCATGTGGTCATAGAGTGTTTATCTCAGTGGGTAGAGACCCACACAATAACCAACAAAATATTAAATTCTCATCTTGGGGAATCCTTCTACATTCTCTATTACAGTGTCAAGAATCTCTAGAGTACAGAGGCAGTGCCTAGTAAAAGAAAACAGACCAATATTCCAGAGAAGCATGTCCCAGATGCACCCTATCCCACATATCCTCCACCCCCAACACATAGCACCAGTAACACTCCACTGCCATATTTGCCAAAAGAACATTCCCATCATTGTAGTTTTAACCCAAAACTTACAAATCCCCAGAGTTCACCTGTTCCTTTCTCCAGCCCTTCACTCAATTCCATGGATAATCCAACCCAACCCCCATAGCTTACTCCTCCTCACTTCCCAGCGCTGTTGACCCCCCTCACATCCTTGCACCAACATCAACCCCATCCACTGCCCAACCACCCCCTTCCACCTTATCATAGGTTTTGACCATATTGAGCATTGGTTCACCACACTCTAGTACCTTTCTGTCCTCCTGATAACCTATCTTCCAGACTCTAGCTCTGTGAGCCCGCTCAATTTGCTTAAGTCATATTAGTGAGATCATGTAATATTTGTCCTTCAGTGATTGGCTAACTTCACTCAACATAAGATGTTCAAGATTCATCCATATTGTCCCATGTGTTAATACTGCATTTCTTCTTACAGCTGAGTAATATTCCATGTATGTATATACCACAATTTGCTTATCCATTCAATTGATATCTTAAAAATACTGACTCTTTCAATCCATGAACATGACATATCATCTCCATGTATTTATATTCCTTGTTTTATTTCTCTCTGCAATGTTTTATGGTTTCATGTAGAGGTCTTGCACGTCTTATGTTAACCTTATTCTTACATATGTGATTATTTTGATGTTTTTGCAAAATTGTTTTGTTTTATATTTTGCTTCCAGTTTTTTATAGTTATATACTCATAAAGCTTTTTTTCGTATATATACTGTGTATTTTTTAACCTTGATAAATTCACAGTAGTTTTAGTGATTTTTTTGCAGATTGTCTAGATATTCAGCATAAACAATCTAGTATCTTAAAATAAAGATAAGTGTACTTTTTTCCTTTCCAATATATGTATCTTTGTTGTTTTTATTGACTTACTGCACTCACCAAAGCCTCCATTTTAATGTGAGTGCTAGCTAAATGCTTTTTGTAGATGAACCTTATGAGTTTGAGGAACTTCTACTCTAGTTTAGTTTCTAAGAGTTTTATAAAGAATGAATATATGATTTTTTCATATTCCTTTTCTAAGTTATTGATATTATGATATGATTTTCTTTTTCTTTCCTTGTATACTTTGTTAGTACCAAGCAGTCATTTGGAAATATAAAATAGATAAACAAACCTTCAATTAGAACTTCAAGAACTAAGAACAAAAATATTGGAAAAATAGGAAGATACAAAAGAAGAGTAGATTTAAGATGGTTTAATAATTGAACAAAACTGAAATCATCTCAAACTTGACTAAATTAGAGGGTTCCCACTGGAGTATAGATTTACATGAACTCTTAAGTCTTCTTGAAGAAAGGCATGAATACCATCAAAGATTGAGAAGGAAATAAATTAAAAAAGAAATGTGGGGCTGCAAAAAAGTGATTGAATCTAAAGATAGGCAAAGAAGATCCAATATCAGTATACTCTTGAGTTTCTGAAGAGGAAAAGAAAAGAATGGATCAGAAATAATATTCAAAATTATAATCCAAAGGAGTGACAGCAGCATGATGGCGGTGTAAGATGTGTTGTTGATCATTCAGTCTTGGAAACAACAAATTAAAAAAAAAAAAGCAGCATCAACTTTCTTAAAACTCTGAAATATTATTGAGACTAGAGAAAAACTTATTGTATATTCTGACTATGAAAAAATATCTAAAAATGATAGGAGAGTGATGGTACAGATTTACTAGTCATGGCCTTCCCCAACAACTAGATGCCTTTGGCAATTTGTTTCACTCATGGTGGTAGCTTTGTGGCATGGGCACTTTTATGCTTGATTCATCCACAGTGATGGTTTGGTGACCCATGTGCATTCAAATACATGTCCCTGGGGCTTCGTCTGGCCATGTTGATGGGTTGGTGGCCTGGGTCCATTTCCAATGTGGGTCCCTGTGATCTGATTACTTATGCACTTAAACAAAAAATATCGGTTCTTTTTGTATTAATACATAGACCCCCCAACTGGCTCTGGGGAAGACAGACTCAAGCACAGGCCTGGATCCTCTTTTTTGAAAGTTACTGGGGCCATAAAACCAACATCTAAAAGGGAGATCTGGGCTATGTAGTGCAGAGTGTCTGAAAGCTGGAGCAAAATAGCAGAACAGAATGCAGGAATGGACCTGAGCTCACTACAGTTTCCAGGGGGAAAATCTGTAATAAAAACAAAAAGCAGAGTGTCTGGGAGGAGAAGTTCGGAGAGGAACTCTTTTCTTGGAGATTGTTTCAGTTTCCTCAGCTGCTTAAAGCAGATACCATGAAATGGGTTGACTTTAAACAATGGGAAATTATTAGCTTACACTTTGTAGCCATGAGAATGTACAAATCAAAGCATCAAGGTGATGCTTTCTTCCTAAAGACTGACTGGAAGCAATCCTTGGCTCCTCTTCCATATAGTAAGGAGGCATCTGCTGGTCTTTCCCTTCTCTTCTGGGTTTTGTTGCTTTCAGCCTCTTGCTTCAGTGGCTTTCTCTATCTATCTTCATTCATTCCATTTATAAAGGATTCTAGTAAGAGGATTAAGTCCCATCGTGAATGAGGTGGGGTACCTCTTGCTTGAAGTAGTCTCCTCAAAAGGTCCTACTTACAGTGGTTCCATACCCAGAAGAATAGATTAAATTTAAGAATGTGCCTTTCTGGTGTATGTACAGCTTCAAAGTACCAGAGAGTTTGATCAGTCACACATACTGGGGATTTCTTGTAAGTTACTGTGCATGCTGAGGGCTAGATGTAGTCTCAGATTGACCTGAGAACAGAACTGTTAACCATGGGCTGTTCTATAAGTTCAGTACAAACTGGACTAAGTATTGATGAAAAACCTTACTATATAGCTAAATTACACTAAACCTTTGGCAACAGGGAGAATCTGACTTCCAGAAATTAGCTCACCAAAATAATCACACACTAAGATATCAATAAAAGATCTTAAGACATACAAACCAAAAAAACAAACAAACAAAAAACAAACCAAAAAAACTGATCCAGGAAAATGATCACCCATTTAAAGAACAAAGTAAAACAAGAAAGAAAGTATATACATTGGAATAACTAATTAAAGGCATTAAATCAACTCTCCTAAATAAATTCATCTATTTAGGCTGAAGGAAAAAAATGAGCATAGAACTGAAAGGAAATCAAGAAGATGTTGCATGAACAAAGGGTAGATTAGAAATTTAGAAAAGGAACCAAACATAACTTTTGGGGATGAAAAACCAAATAATGGATATTAAAAATATTCTATAGGTTTTCAATAGCAGATTTGAATTGGCAGAAGACAGAATCATTGATCTAAAAATGTGACAATGGAAATCATTCAGTTGAAGAGTTGATTGAAAAACGAATGAAAAAAAAATGACGAGGGTTGAAGGGACAAGTGGAGTAACATGAAATGCATTGACATTTGCATTATGGGAGTCCCAGAAAAAGAAGAGAAAAAGAAAGGATCAGAAAGAATATTTGAAGAAATAATGGCAACCATTAAATTTTCAATCTTTGAAGAAGATTCATAATTACTTGCAATAATATTGAGGGCTTGCCATATTGGTCTGTTTTCTTTTATTAGACACTATCTATGTTTTTGAGAGATTTTTACCCCTAAATGAGAGCATAGCAGGACTTCCCAGGATGGGAGTTTAATATTTTCTTGTTTGTTGTGTGGGTCGCCACCCACTGAGATAACATATTCCATAGAGGCATGCCCCAGGTGCACCCTACACAGAATATTCCCCACCTGACACCCTACACCAGTAACTTTCCCCTGCCATATTTGTCAAAAGAACACTCCCACCATTGTAGTTTCAACCACAGACCTGCAAATCCCCAGAGTTCACCTGGTCCTTCTTCAAACCCTCCCCCCAATTCCATGGATAGTCCAACCAACCCCCCTGCCAAACTAATCCCCCTCACAGACCAGCACCAAAGAACCCAATCACATCACTGCACCACTCTCATGCCCTTCCACTGCCCAACCACACCTTTCCCCCTTTCATAGATTTTGCCTATATGGGCATTGGCTCTCTACCGTCTACTCCCTTTCTGTCTCCTGTCAACATATCTTCCGGACTCTAGCTCTGTGAGTGTACTTAATTTGCTTAAGTCATATCAGTGAGGTCATGCAATATTTGTCCTTCAGTGACTGTCTTAGTTTCTGAGGGGAGGGGGAAGGAAGAATAGAACAGATAGAACATAGGGCATTTTTAGGGCATTATAATTGTTCTGCATGATCTTGCAATAATGGATACAGGCCGTTTTAAATTTCATCAAAACTATAAAACTGTACAGTGCAAAATGCAAATCATAATATAAACCATTGACTGTGGTTAGTAGCAATGCTTCAATATTTGTACATCAATTGTAACAAATGTACCATGCACATGTAAAATGTTATTAATCGGGGAGAATGGAAAAGGGGGAGAGTGTTTGGTATATGGGAATCCCTTATATTTTCTAAAAGGCTTTTCTGTAACCTAAAGCTTCTTTGAAGATAAAAAAAAAACAAAACAAAAAAAAAACTAATACCCTGGAGGAACATATGGAAGAAATTGTCACTGTACATACAAGATAATAGATCTTATAGTGATGGAAAACAGAATATATAACAATTTTTATTTTATTTCAGTTTTTTTATTTTTTATTTTGTATTTTATTTGTTATTTTAAAAATTATTATTTAATTTTCTTATTAATTTTATTTGGTTAATTATTTAGCTTCATTTTTGGAGAGGTTTTCTATCACAGAAGGGTCACAACTGTGGCAAGGGAGGATCACTGGAGCTGGGTGTTGGTAATGGGAGGATGTAAAGGGAGGGGTGAGTTGGGGTATGCCTCTAAGGCATATGAATATGTTTAAGTGTTCATGGTGCATTGTCTCGGTGGGTGGTCACCCACACAATAACCAAAAGAATATTCAATTCCCATCCTCGGAAGTCCTGCTACATTTTCTAATAGAATGGCAGGAATCCCCTGAGTACATGGGCAGTGCCTAGTGAAGGAAGATAGTCCATTACACCAGGCCGTAGATATTAATGATTGTATTTAGGAACCCCTTCTTATGAAATTGAAACTTTGCCTAGTATTATATATTGCCTAAAATTTACCTCCTGAAAGCCCCCTTGCTGCTCAAATGTGGCCTCTTTCTAAGCCAAACTCAGCATATTAACATACTACCTTCCTCCTGGCATGGGACATGACTCCCAAGGAGAAGATTCCCTGTCACCAAAGGATTATTACCAAGCACCAACTTGCAATGCACCTGAAAAAAGACCTTGACCAAAAAGAGGAAATATTAAATATAAATAAGTTTTTATGGCTAAGACACTTTAAAGGGAGTCAGGAGGTCATTCCACAGGTTACGCTTATGCACGTCTCAGCAGGATCTCATTGACTGCTACAGTAAAAAGTGCCTCAGTGGGGGTCCTGAGGCTAGGAACATCTAGACACTATAAGCAGGCAAGTCAAGCTCAGGAATTTGGCACCTTGTCAGTGGGCCTTACTTTTGAAATTATGCTTCCCAGTGTAACTGAGTTAGACTCATTTATAGTTTCCCTACACATGGCTCTTTGGCTCCTTTTATTTGAACCTATAATCAACACTATACTTGTCAAATATATTTCCCAGAGTCTTGAATCTCTGGTCTCTTCAAGTCCTGGTTTTGCCCTGAATCTCAGCAGAGTTGCAACAATATTCTCCAGTTCATTGGACTCACCCAGAACAACTAACTAGGACAAGATGATGGACAATGCCCATCTCAAGGAACAGAAAGTGTCTGCAACTGCATGGAAGACAGTTCCATTCATCTGCCCCATGGGATGTAAGACCCCTTTCAATAACAAACAGAGTCGGCATCACCATCCCCAAATTCTCAAGACTGGGGAATGAAAAATGGACAAAGCTGAACTTATTATTATTCTACTACAGACTTATTATTATTCCAGCAATGGAAGAACTTTTATCATTGATATCAAGGCAGTGGCCACCACAGGTTCTGAGAGGAAGAAGAGTGAAGAATAGATGTAACATGAGGGCATTTTCAGGACATTGGACTTGACCTGCATGACACTGCAATGGTGGATACAGGCCATGTACATTTTGTAATAACCTATAATATTGTGCTGGGCAGAGTGTAAACTGTAATATAAACTATAGTCCAAAGTTAGTAGCAATGCTTCAATATGTATTCATCAATTGTAACAAATGTACCACACTAATGAAAGATATTGTTAGTGTGGGAAAGTGTGGGAGGGGAAGGAGTTGGGGTATATGGGAATATCCTATATATTTTATGTTACATTTCCATAAAAATAAAAAAAAGAAATACTGGCCCCCAACATCCCCAAATTATTGCAAGACATGAATATACACATCCAAGAATCCCAACTAACTCCAAATAGACCTACTTCAAGACATATCATAATTGAAATGTCGAATGCCAAAGAAATAATTCTGTAAGCCGCAAGAGAGAAGCAACTCAACAAGTGCAAGGAATTCTCAAAAAATGGTGTCAATTTCTCATCACAGATCATGAAGGTGAGAAGGCAGTGGTATGACATATTTAACGTACTATAAAAGAGGATCCAAGATGGCGACAAAGTAGGGAGCTCTAACAACCAGCTTGTCCCACAGGAAAGCTAATAATCAGTCAGAATCTGCTTGGATTAACTGTGTAGGGGATTCTGGAGACCAGAAGAACACAGTACACCATCCAGGAAAGAACGGAAGGATGAGTCCAAAAATATGTGGTGAAGATTCATGAGTAGATCCCTCCATGCTACAGAGGCTGGTGCACATTCCCCACTTTTGAGGCAGGTCATCATGGGACCACTCCCTGGTTGGAACCAGAAGTTCCCTTCCCCAAAAGCATGGGAGGGGAAGTGGTGTGTGAGTGACAACTGTATTGATTAACAAATTCAGCTAGCTGGACTCCAATTCTGAGCTGAGCTGGAGTTTATACCCCTGAAGCCACAGAGAATTCAGGAGCCTATGTTCTATCTCTGTCCCCAGAAGGAATGGAAACACAGAAGACTGAAAATACACCAGACTCAGGGATGCTAAGGATGAAATTCAGCATACCCAGGCTGGAGTACCTCCAGCAGCCACTACTTGGGTCCTCACACCTAGCAGGAGTGAAATAAGGTGCATTTTGGTCACTTTCTCAGGGCAGAGCAGATAGATTAACGCCATCCCCCTTAAAGGGTTACTGTACTCCCAGCAGCAAAGGCAGATTCACCATGCCTACCTTAAGGGGCTGTGGCATTACAGGTCACAGTGTGCCACAGGAAGGAGAAGTGCTGCACTGTCTGAGCATCCTTTGTAGGGGTGGTACAGGCTGATTCATCTCATCCACATGGGGAGGGGGATGCAGCACAGGTTGTGGCAATTGATTAGAGAACTCAGATACCTGGGACTGGGAGCAGTGGTACAGTTTCATCCCAGTGAAGCTGCCAGCCTTAGTCTCAAAATGCCCCCATCAGGGCTATGTCAGCTGAGAACAAAAGGTACAGCAACACCTTAGGGCAGCAAGGAACAGCTGAATGAATATCACTATCTGCTGGCTCCATTAGGAAAGCTTAGATTTGGACAGATGTCAAAAAGGTTGACAGCCTTTAGGGTCACCTTCCCAGAGCATGTTGGAATTTATCTACACACCCTATATGGATCCTTGAGCTTGTTTTGGATGGGAAATTTGAACTAGAAAGGTTGTCACCAGGGGAACAATCCTACAAATATTAGTCCTCCAGGTAATAGCAGGTTGAGGAAACAAGAGTATTAAAAACATGGCCCTTGATATTGATGCTTATACTTATGAACCTTGTTCTTGTGAAATTGAAACTTAGCTTAGTGTTATATATTGCCTAAGAGTTACCGCCTGAAAGCCTTATTGTTGTTCAAATGTGGCTTCTCTCTGAGCTCAACTCTGCATACAAACTCACTACTTGCTCCCTGGCATGGGCCATGACTCCCGGGGATGAGCCTCCCTGATACCGAGGGATTATTATCATGCACCAATTAGCAATGCATTTGGAAAAATACCTTGACCAAAAGGGGAAATATTAAATACAGATAAATTTTTATGGCTAAGAGATTTCAAAGTGAGTGAGGAGATAATTCTAGAGGTTAGTCTTATGCAGGTATCAGAAGGATCTCTTTGAATGCAACAGAAAACTGGGCATCAAGCAGGGGTGCTCCTGAGGGGTCTAGAGTCATTTACACACTATTTGCAGGGCAGACAATCTCAGGAATTCGGCACCGTTTCAGTAGGTTTTTCCTTGGAATATATGTTCCCCAATGTAACAGATTTACTCATTTGTAATTTCCCTACACATCATTCTTCTACCCCTTTTCTTTGAACCTAAAAGATAGTATTATATCCATTAAATATATGTTCCAGAGACTTAAATCTTCTGGATGTTCATTTGCTGATTGGGCTCTGAATCCCCGCAGAGTTGCAGCCAACACTCGCTCACCAGTTTATCGGACTCATTCAGGACAACTAACAAAATGATGATGATGGACAACACTCAACACAAAAAAACAGAGAGTATCTACAACTACAAGCAAGGCAGTTCCTTGGTCTGCCCCAAGGGATCTGAGCCCCCTCTTAATCAGAAACAGAGTGGGCCTCATCATCCTGAAATCTTCAAGATTGAGGAATGAACAACATAAGGGGGGAATGCAACTACTGACTAAAGAAGACTTATTATTACTGTAACATTGGAAGAACTTGTAATATTGATATAAAGACCGTGGCCACCAGAAGTTCTGAAGGGAAGGAGAAGGAAGAATAGGTGTAACATGGGGCATTTTGGGGACATTGGAATTTTTCTGCATGATATTGCAATGACAGACACAGGCCATAATATGTTTTGTCAAAACCTATAAAAATGTGCAGTGCAAAGTGTAAACTATAATGTAAACTATTGACCATCGTTAGTAGCAATGCTTCAATGTGTGTTCATCAATTGTAACAAATATATCACACTAATGAAAGATGTTAATGGAAAAACTGTGGGAGGGGGTAGGGATGGGGTATATGAGAATATGCCAATATATTTGATGTATCATTTATGCCATCTAGTTCCTTTAAAAATATAATAAAAAATATATACCGAGGCACATAAATATCATACACAACAGATTAACATTCCTGAAGAAGAAACAGAGGAGAGGAAGCTTTCTCCTGGTAATGAAATAAGTGCACATATAGTGTAATCTCAAAAATTGTACCATATATTCAAAATAAAAATCATATGAATAAGAGATGAAAAATAGGATTTGCTAAGAATGAGCTATTATAAAGTTTTAAGAGGAGATTTAGGAAAAAGCCAGTCAATAAAAATCCATAGACGAAAGAGAAAAACTGAGCACAGAATAAACACATCAAAAGACTCTGATGCCAAGACACCAGCAAAAAATTGCAAGCCATACCAAGAAACATGACAATATATGAGTCAAAGGAGCAAATTTAAACTTCCAGATGGAACACAGGTTTTAAGATAACTAATCACACATATCCAGAAAAATCTCCTTAATATATTAAATGAGATGGCTAAAGAGATTAAGTATATTAAGAACACTGAGTGAACACAAAGAAGAATTTGAAAGCTTGTAAAGTACTGAAAGAGAAAAAATGCCAGCTAAGAATTCTATAGCAAAACTGTCCTTTTAAAATGAGGGAGATTTTAAGAATTCCAAGATGAACAAAATCAAGAGAGCTCATCACCATGAATACTCCATCTAACAAGAGCAGAATATAAATTCTTCTGAAGCTCACATGTAACATTCACCAAAATATACTACATTCTGGGCCATGAAACTAATCATAACAAATTAAAAAAAAAGAAATCATACAGACTATGCTCTTGAAATGCAATGGAATGGAATGCAAAG
>JAQZBX010057498.1:0-17941 GCA_029593785.1 Cabassous unicinctus
TTTTTTAATCTATTTACTGTTTGGATGTTTGCATTACTTGGAGCTTTGTTGATTACAATTAAAGTTGCTAAAAATATTTGTATCACAGTTTTACCATGAACAAAAATTTTAATATCCCTAATGTAAATTTCTAGTACTTGAATCACTGAGTTATATGGTAAACATATTTTCACTTTTCAAGAAAACACAGATTTTTTGAAATGGATGTGTAATATCTTGAAGTATTTCGCCATTAAAGTGTATGACATTTGTTCTGTATGTTCCTCATTACTTGGTATTGTTCATTTGATTTTTTAAAAGTTCACTATTTTAATAGGTTTTTAGTGTTGTCCTATTGTACTTTTAGTTTACATGAACTGAAGGCTGATGATGTTCAGCATCCTTTCATATCCTTATCTTCTCTAACCTTATGTGTGTATGCAAACATTTTGTCTTTTTTAAAATGAGGTTCTGGTTTTCTTATTTGTGAATTTAATGCTTTATTTTATATACATAAATTTTATTGGATATAAAATTTGTCAATATTTTTATCAATCTGGGACTTGTCTTTTTATTGTTTTATCATTGTCTTTCTAAGAGTAGAAAGTATATTTTGATCAATACAAAATTTTGAATTTGTTCTTTATGGTCATGCTTTTGATGTTTTATCTAAGAAATGTCCACCAAACATATATACACACATATGCTTTGTGTGTGTGTATGAGGTGCTGGGACTAGGGATTGAACCCAGGGCCTCATATGTGGGAAGCAATGCTCAACCACTGAGCAACATTAGCTCCCCTGAATTGGTTATTCCCTTTGTTTGCATGTTGTTTGTTTATTTGTTTTTAGAAGGCACTGAGAACCAAGCCCAAGAGCTCCCATGTGTGAAGCAGGTGCTCAACTGCTTGAGCCATATCTGCTCCCCTCACATATGTTTTTAAACAGATTTATTAAGATATAGTTTTAATACCATACAGTTCATCCTTTTAAAATGTAGAATTCTTCTTTATTATATTCAGAAATATATAAAACAATCATTATGGTCTATTTTAGAACATTTTTATCATCTTGAGAAAGAAACACTATACCTTTTACCTACCCACTGCCCATTTCCCACAGGCCTAAGGAACCACTAATCTACTTTCTATCTCTATAAAATTTCCTATTCTATACTATCATATTAATTGAATCATAAAATTCATCTTCTTTTCTTTACACACATAAAAGTTTTTTTCTTTTTCTTTTTTTTAGCTACATGGCTGTGATTGCACCTGTGACCTCATATGTAGGAAGCTGGCACTCAGCCAGTGAGCCACACTGGCTCCCCTTATTTGGTTTTTCATTTGTTTCTCTTTTTCTTTTGAGGAGGAGGAACCAAACCCATAACCTCCCATGTGGGAAGCAGGCATCCAACCATATGAGCCACCTCCACTCCCCCACACTTAAAGTTTTGATGGTTTAACCAAGCTGAAGTATTTATCAGTATTTCATTTATTCATTTGGGCTTAATAATATTCCATTGTGCCATTGTATACCTATAGTATAGGTTTTTATTAATAATTTTTTCTTAGGGAAACTGTAGATTTACATAAATATCTGCATAAATACATAAAACAAAGAATTTTCACTGACAATCCTATTATTAACATCTAGTGTTAGTGAGGTACATTGTTATAATTAATGAAAACATTTTGATAATTGCACTATTAACTATAGTTGAGCATTTAAAATTGGTTTATTGTGTTTTACAGTCCTGTTTGTTTCTTTTAATTTTTAGTCTCTTAACATATATATGTCCTAAAATTTCCTCTTTTAACCACATTCACATACATCTTTCACTGCTGTTAGTTACATTCACAATGTGTTACATTCACCACCATTCATTACAAAAACATTAGAATCAAACTCAATAGAAATTCTGTATAATTTAAGCGTTAACTCCCCATTCCTTATCCTCTGCCCAGCCCACGGTAACGTATATTCAAGAGTCTGATTTTGAGTTTACTTATTCTAATTATTTCATATCAGTGACTTCGTATGATATTTGTTCTTTTGTGTCAGCTTATTTCACTGAACATAATGTATTCAAATTCATCCATGTTGTTTCATGAATCAGAACTTCATTCCTTTTTAATGTTAAATAATATTCCATTGTACATATATACTACATTTTGTTTATCAATTCATTGGGTGATGGACATTGGAGTTGCTTTCATCTTTTGCCAATTGTGAATAATACCACTACTGTTAGGAACATTGGTGTGAATGTATTATTTCAAGTCCATGCTTTGAATTATTTTTATACCACAGTTGTTAATCCATCCATCTGTTGATAGGAATTTGGTTTACTTCCAACTTTTGGCTATTATTAGTAATGCTGGTATAAAGACTTGTAGTCAAGTTTTTGAGGGGGCTTCTAGAAGTTTGTCAGTTAGATAGAGTTATGAATTCCAAAAATAGATATTGGATTATGCTTGAAAGCTGGTCATTTCATCTGGGCATGATTAAGTTATGACTAGGGATTTGATTGGGCCATGACAGTAGGGTGTTGAGCTCCACCTCTTGGTGGGTGGGGTCTCAAAGATAAAAGACATGGCAAAGGACAGAGTTGGGGGGCTTTGAGTTGGAGTTCTGTTTTTGGAGTCTTGAGCTGGAGCACTGGGAAGTAAGAGTGTTTGGTCATGAGGAGGGAGAGAAGGTCCCGGGAATGGAGATGAGCTGTTTGCCTGAGAATCTACAGCTGGCCTTGTGGAGAGAACAAGCAGGTAAACCTGGAGAGAATCAAGCCCTGGGAAGAGAGGAACAGAGGAAGCTGGGCCCCTCACAGAGTTGGGTGAGGGAAGCAACTCATGCTTAATGGCCTGGTAACTGTAAGCTTCTACACCAAATGAATACCCTTTATAAAACCCAACTGATGATTGCCATTTTGCGTCAGCACCTCTTTGGCTGTCTAACACAGAATTTGGTACCAAGGAGCGGGGAAGTGCTTTTGCAATTACCAAAATGTTGGAAAAGTTTTATAAATGGGTAAGGGGTATTTTTTGGAAGAATTGTGAAATGTTTGATGTAAAAGGCCTAGATCACTTTGAAGAGACTGTTGATAGCAATATTGATGCTAAAGAGACTTTTATGATGCCTTAGAAGTAAATGATGAGACTATTATTGAAAACTGGAGGAAAGGTGATCCATGTTTTAAAGTTGCAGAGAACATAGCAAGATTAACTCCTAGTATTACATGGAAGACAGAACTTGAAAATGGTGAAACTGAGAATTTAGCTGAAGAGCTTTCCAAAGTCAACTCAGAGAATGCAGCTTGGTTTCTCCTTGCAGCTTACAGGAAAATGCTTGAGGAGTGGGATAAGCTCAGGAATGAGTTATTGGGCCCAAAGAAAACAGACACTGATTCTGGAAATTCCAAGCTTCTGGAAATCAAGCTCCCAGATGATAGTGACCCATTTGAAAACTTTTCTAAACTTGGAACTTGTAAATCAGGATTGAAGATGCAGTTATCTTGGAAAGACTTGTGGAAAGTCTTAATGTCTGATGACTTGGACCCCTCCTTTTTGCATGCTAAACCAACAAGGTTTTTGAGAGGGCTGTATGAACAAAACCACTGTCGGCTTGGACAAAAAAGTACATGGAAAGGAGAAATTGAAATAGAAACAGCTTCAAGAGGAAAAACATGGAAGCTGAGACCTGAAATTAAGACATCACTTTGGGCCAAGAGAAGAGAACCACCCATATGTACAGAGAGAGTAACTTTGCACCAGCAGTTGAAGAAGGTGGATGTTCCCACCTGATGTTCTGGGAGAGTTTTGCCACCCCATGGTACAGAGAAGGTGGAGCACATTCCTCAAGGAATAGGGCAGTTAAGGTCACCACCCCATAAGTCTGAGACGGGTGTGCCTGTGCCCCCATGGATTAAGGAAGGCGAGGTGGCCAACTCTTTGCTCTGAGAGGGTTGAGCCTGTATGCCAAAGGTTAGGGGGAATGTTGGCTTCACCTCACTGTACTAGGGGGCCTAAGACTCTAACCCAAATATTGTATAAGATGTGTCAATCACCCCAACACCCTTGGATGTTGAGGTCCAGAGCTTGGTAGACACCCAGATGTTTGATGAGGGTGGAACCAATAAAATGGCCATTGGGTAAACCAGTGGAAAGGGTGGTTTCCCATGTGGCCCCAAGGAGAACAAAACATCATCTTAAGAGTGACTCTCAGACTTTGAAATTGAATGGAAGATGCTCTGCAGGTTTACTGAACTGTAGAGGACCAATGACTTATGTTTAACCTCCCAATTTCTCCTTATGGTAATGAAAATATTCATCCTTGGTCTTTCCATTTGTGTATTTGAAGCAATTAAATGGTTTTGCAAATTTCAGAGGTCTGAAAGACAAACTGTATTTCTTTAAACCTATTATGATTTTGTACTTGCATTGTTGATTTAAGCTTTTTGAATATTGTAAAGAATTTTTGGAATTCAGAGGATGGAGTGTAGCAGTTTGGCAGTTTGATATAATTATGAATTCCAAAAATAGATATTGGATTCAGCTTGAAAGTTGGTCATTTCATCTGGGCATGATTAAGTTATGATTAGGGATTTGATTGGGCCATGTCAGTAGGGTGTTGAGCCGCACCCCTTGGTGGGTGGGGTCTCAAAGACAAAAGACATGACAAAAGACAGAGTTGGGAGCTTTGTGTTGGAGTTCTGATGGAGTCTTGAGCTGGAGCCCCAGGAAGTAAGAGAGCATGGTCCTGAGGAGGGAGAGAAGACCCTGGGAAAAGAGATGAGCTGTTCACCTATGAGTTTACAGCTGGCCTTGTGGAGAGAATAAGCAGCTGAACACGGAAAGAATCAAGTCCTGGGAAGAGAGGAACCCAGGAAGCCAGACCCCTCACACAGTTGGGTTACCGAAGTAACTTATGCTTTATGGTCTGGTAACTGTAAGATTCTACCCCAAATAAATATCCTTTATAAAACCCAACAGTTGATTACTATTTTGCATCAGAACCCCTTTGACTAATACAGAGCTTATATTTTCATTTCTCTTTTGTATCTACCTAGGACTGGAATTTCTGGATCTTATGATTATCCTATACTTAATCATTAGAGGAATGGCCAAACTGTTTTTCCTCACATCTGCATCATTTTACATTCCCAGCATTTCTCATTTCTTCCACATCCTAAACAAACAATCTTTGAATATTATCTTTTTTATTTTGGGCATCCTAGCGTGTGTAGAGAAGTACTGCATTATGTTTTTTAAAAATTTTAATGTAAAAGTTGTAGGTTTAACAAAGTCATGTAAAAATAGAGTACCCATATAACCCCTTATGATTAACACTTCTCATTAGTATGGTTTATTTGTTGAAACTGATTAAAGAATATTTAAATTGTACTACTAACATAGTCCATCATTTACATTATGATGATTTTTTCCCTATATTGCACCCTATTATTAAAACCTTGAAGTAGTGTGGTACATTTGTCATTTTCATGAAAGAACATTTTTATAATTGTACTATTAACTATTTACCACCATGTTGCTGAATTCACTTATTAGCTCCAGTAGCTTTGTTGTAGATTTTTCATGACTGTCTATGTAAATGGTCATACCACATGGAAATAGTGAAAGTTTCACTTTTTCCTTTCCAATTTTGATGCCTGTTATTTCTATTCCTTATCACACTGCTCTAACTAAAACTTTTCCAGCATAGAGTTGATCAACAGGGGTGAAAATTGACATCTTTATCTTGTTCCAGATCTTAGAGGAAGAGCTTTATGAATTTTACCCTTGACTATTATATATATTGTGGGTTTTCTTATATGCCATTTATCATGTTGAACAAACTTCCTTCTATTCCTATTTTCTAAGTGTTTTTGTGAAGAAAGGATGCTGGATTTCTCAAATGCCTTTTTGGTACTAATTGAGATTATCATGAGTTTTTCCCATATATTTGTTAATGTAGCAAATTGCATTGATTTTTCTCTGTATATTTTTTATTTTTTATTTTTAAAGAAGCTTTATATTACATAAATATTACACAAAAAGTACAAGGGATTCCTAATTGTCTCATTCCCACCCCATCCCACACTTTCTCACATCCTTTATTAGTGTGGTACATTTGGTACAATTGATGAACCCATACTGAAGCAATGCTACTAACCATAGACTACAGTAGTGCTGTGTATCTGTCACAGCAATATGATGCAGGACAACTCCAATGTCCCAAAAATGCCACCATATTACACCTATTCTTCCCTCTTCCATCCCACAGATCCTCTAGTGGCCACTGCCTTTATATTAATGATGAGTTCTTCCATTGTTAGAATAATAATAAGTCTATAGTAGAATAATAATAATACAGCTTTAGTCCATTTTTCATTCCCCAATCTTGATGATTTTGGGGTGGTTATGCCCACTCTGCTTCTAATTGAAGGATTTAGAATCTTGGGGTTGATTGATGGAGTTATCTTGCTTGCAGTTGCAGATACTTTCTGTTCCTTGAGATGGGCATTGTCCATCATCATCACCTTGTTACTTGTCCTGGGTGAGTCCAGTGAATGGGAGAGTAAGTGTTGCAAATTTGCTGAAATTCAGTACTCAACAGGCATATGGATCAATGAAAGATTTAAGTCTCTGGGACATATATTTATCAAATATAGTGCTAATTATGGGTTCAAATAAAAGGGGCAGAAGAGCTATGTGTAGAGAACCTATAAATGAGTCTAACTCTGTTACACTGGGGAGTACAAATTCCAAAGTAAAGCCCACTGATGGTGCTGAATTCCTGAGCTGTCTTCCCTGCTTATAGTTTCTCAATATCTCTAGAGCTCTCAGGAGCACCACTATTTCAGGCACAGTTTACTGTGGCAGCCATCGACCCTGCTGAAAGTTGCATAAGTGTTTCCTCTAGAATGACCTCCCAACTCACTTTGAAATCTCTTAGCCATAAAACTCATTTGTCTTTACCTTTTCCCCCTATTGGTCAAGGTCTTTTTCAATTTGTATGTCTAGGTGGTGCTTGGTAATAATCCCTCAGTTCCATGGAGACTTATTCCTGGGAGTCATGTCCCATGCCAGAGGGAAGGTAGTCTGTTTATATGTTGAGTTTGACTTAGAAAAAGGCCATAGATGAACAACAAGATGGCTTTTAGGAGGTAATTCTTAGGCAGTATATAATACTAGCTAAGTTTCATTTTCACAAGATGTTCATAAATACAATCATCAATGTGAATGGCCTGGCATAATGGTCAGTCTTCCTTCACTAGACATTGCCCTTGCATTAAGGAATTCTTGATGTCTTATTAGGGAATGTAGCAGAACTCCCCTGGATGGGAATATAATATTCTTTCAGTTATTGTGTGGATCTCCACGCACCAAAATAATGTCCCGTGAACACTTGAACATATCCATGTGTCTTAGAAGCATGACCCAGGTGAACCCCTTCCCATATATCCCCACATCATTGACACTCTCCACCAATAATCCTCCTCTGCCACTGCTATGACTCTTCTGTGATCCAAAACCTCTCCAAAAATGAAGCCAACAAAATATCAAAATAAAATTAATAAAAAAATGAGATAATAATTATAAAAGTAACCAATAAAATATAAAAAATGTAAAACAATATAAAATAATAAAAAATAAAAAAATTTAGACATTGTTTCTTTCATCACTGTAAGACCTCTTGTCTTGTATGTACAGTGATATTTTCTTCCATATATTCCCCCAGTATCTTATTTTTTTTTTCATTTTTATCTTCACAGGAGCTTTAGGATACAGAAAAGTCATATAGTTAATAGAAGTGAGTCCCATTTACCCAATCCCCTCCCCATTTTCCCTCTCTCTTATTAATGACATTTTACATGTGGCTGGTACATTTGTTACAATTCATGTACAAATATTGAAGCATTGCTACTAACCATGATCAATGGTTTGTATTATGCTTTACATTTCAGATTGTACACTTTTATAGGTTGTGACAAAATTTGAAGTGGCCTATATCTGTTATTTCATGATCATGCTGAACAATTCTAAAGCCCTTAAAACTGCCTAATATTCCATCTATACTATTCTTCCCTTCCCCTCCCCATGGAACCTATGGTAATCACTAAGTTTCAATTTGTGAAAAATAAGATTCATAGTTACTTGGAATAAAATTGAGGGCTTCACATATTGGTCTGTTTTCTTTTATTAGGCACTGCCTCTGTTTTTGAGGAATTCTTGTGCCACTAATTAAGAACATAGCAGGACTCCCTAGGATGGGATATCAATATTTTATTGCTTATTGTGTGGGTCTACACCCACTGCTATAACTATGACAAGATGAACACTTACATATTCCATATAAGCCTGCCCCAGGTGCACACTATACCATATATCCCCCACACATGACATCCTACACCAGTAATCCTGTCCTGCCATAATTGCTAAGGGAATATTTCCAACATTATATGTTTAACCAGAAACCTGCAAATCCCCAGAGTTCATCTGCTCCTTTGCTCAACCCTCCCCTCAGTCCCATGGATAGTTCAACCCAAATCCCCACCCTACTTCCCCTCACAGAACAGAACCACTGAAGCCAATCATGTCACTGCACCACCATCATGCCAATCCACTGCCCAAACTTCTAACATCATAGATTTTAACTTATCATAGATTTTGCACTTATGGACATTGGCTCACCTCCCTCTATTCCCTTTCTCTCTCCTGTAAACCAATCTTCCAGACTCTAGCTCTGTGAGTCTGCTCAATTTGCTTAATTCATATCAATGAGATGATGTAATATTTGTCCTTCAGTGCCTGGCTTACTTCACTCAATGTAAGGTATTCAACACTCATCCATTTTCTCCCATGTGTTAATACTGCATTCCTTCTTGCAGCTTATGTATACACATTCCATTGTACATATATATCACAGGTTGCTTATTCATTCATCTGTCGATTGACATTTCAGTTGCTTCCAACTTTTAGCAATAGTGAATAATGTTGCTATGAACATTGTTGTATATATATCTATTTGTGTCCCTGCTTTCAATTCTTCTGGGTATATACCCAGCAATGGGATTGCTGGATCATAAGGCAGTTCAATATTTAGCTTCCTGAGGAACTGTCAAACTGTCCTCTACAATGGATGCACCATTCTACATTCTGACCAGCAGTGGATAAGTATTCCCTTTCCTCCACATCCTTTCCAACATTTGCAGTCCTTTGTTTTTTAATAGGCCCCAGTCTAATGGGTTTAAGATATCTCTTATTTTAGTTTTGATTTGCATTTCCCTAATAACTAGTGATGATGAGCATCTTTTCATGTGCTTTTTAGCCATTTGTATTTTTTCGGAGAAGTGTCTATTCAAATCTCTTGCCCACTCTTTAAAATGAATTGTCCTTTTATTTTCAAGGTGTGGGTGTTCTTTATATATGCTGAATGTTAGCCCCCTATCAGATAGTTGGTTATCAAATATATTCTAACATTGAGTATGCTGCCTTTTCACTTTCTGGACAGACTCCTTTGAAGAGGTCCCATTTATCTACTTTTCCTTTCATTGTTCATGTTTTGGGTGTAAAATTTATGAAACCATTTCCTACTACAAGATCACATAGATGCTTCTGTGCATTATCTTCTAGGAGCTTTATGAACTTGGCTCTTATATTTAGAGTTTTGATCACCCTGGAGTTAATTTTTGTATAAGGTGTGAGATGGTGGTCCTCTCTCATCCTTTTAGATATGGCTATCCAGTTCACTAAGCACCATTCATTGAAGAGGCCATTCTCTCCCAATTGAGTGGGCTTGGTACCTTGTTGAATACCCTTGACTGTATATGTGAGGATCTATATCCAAACTCTCAATTTGGTTCCATTTGTCAGTATGACAATCTGTGCATCAGTACCATGCAGTTTTGAACACTGTAGCTTTGAAGTATGTTTTAAAGTCAGGTAGTGTGAGTCTTCCAATTTTGTTTGTCTTTTCAATATGTCTTTGGCTATTTGGGGCCCTTTGCTCTTCCCTATCAATATGATAGTTAGCTATTCCAATTCATTAGAAAACACTATTGTAATTTTTATTGAGATTGCATTCAACCTGTAAATCAATTTAGGTTGGATAGACATCTTAATGAGGTCTTCCAATCCATGAACAGGTAATATTCTTCCATTTATTTAGGTGTTCTTTGGTTTCATATAATAATGTGTCATTTTCTGCATGCAAGTCCTTTACATCTTTAGTTAAGTTTATTCCTTGGTATCTGATCTTTTGGTTGCTACTGTAAATTTAACTTTTTCTCTTGATTTCCCCATCAGATTCCTCATTATTGGTATACAGAAATGCTGCTTTTTCTGCACATTGACCTTTTATCCTGTCACTTTACTGAGCTCATTTATCAGCTCTAGAAGCTTTGTTGTAGATTACTCAGGGATTTCTATGTATAGGATCATGTCATCTGCAAACAGTGAAATTTTTCCTCCTTCCTTTACAATTTGCTTGCCTTTTATAACATTTTCTTGCCTAGACTTAGTACATCTAACACAATGGTAAGTAAGAGCATTGACAGTGGGCATCCTTGTCTTTTTCCAGATCTTAGAGGGAAAACTTTAAGAATTTCACCATTGAATATAATATCAGCTATGGGTTTTTCATATATACCCTTTATCAAGTTGAGGAAGTTTCCTTCTATTCCTATCTTTTGAATTGTCTTTTTAAGGAAAGTGTGCTATATTTTATTAAGTACTTTTTCTGCATCAAACCAAAGGTGGTCTAAAAAGACTCAGATCTGACTCCTCATGCTGCAGTTTTACTCTTGCTTAAATACCTAAGTTACTACTTAACATTTGCATTGATTATGCATTAGCTTTTATGCATATTGATGAACATACACAGCAAGCAATGTATTTGTATCATTTATATGTTCAGGAAATCATGCTTGCATATACATTATCTGATCAAAAAAAGGGGACAGACGACTCCACATGTGGGTGGGAGTTTTACTATGTTAATTAAGCAAGTTGAAGTGTGGACAGCAAGTGGCTTTTTCTGTGCCGTCCACTGAACTGGCTGAAGCTGGTTTTCATACTTCATTGCTTCAACAGGATATTCTTGACAACAAGAAACAGAATTTTGCACCAAGAGAGGGTTACATTTCATTACTTTCTAATTTATATATAATTCTTTCCTTTATATCCTAGCAACAAGGAGAGAAACAAATTACTTTCAGGTATTTGGTCATCCTATATCCATAAAGAGGACACCTTGAAAAAGAAAAAAGATACAAGTAAAACCTTCTTAAATGAGTAAAAATATAAGGAAGCTAGGGAAACTGACACAAAACAAATAAAAAGCAATGTTAACAATAAAATAAGAAAGTGGATGATAAAATAATTTTATAATTTAACTTAATAAAAATTTAAATAAAAAAAACTCTAGAGTTTTTTAATGCTCACTCTTGGTATGGATAAAGAAATTTAAAAATAAAAAATCTTTAATAAATTTCCTTCATGCTCTCTGTAATTGAAAGATAAATATTTACCATCAGGACACAAAAAAGAATCACAACTCAAATATGGGAACAAGTTTCCCAACCTGGATGAGATACTGGTGAATGCCTACTAAGCCTTTGGGGAATCTAATTATGACCCTTATAATATTATAAACACATAAATTTTTTCTCAATCTTAGCAAGAGATAGATTTAGAAAATTCTTACATGTAGGTGCTATCCATAGATAAAAAATAATTTAGTTGGTCAAATGCTGTCTGTGATAATGACTTATATTAAGTGATGGAAGTCAAAACAAAGTCATTTCAAAGTGGACTTCAATATGGAGTCAGTAGGAATTGTCATGAAATGGAGACTAAATATATTACAAGGAACATACCTACGCAGTCAATCTTGAGATGTAACAATTTGTAATGAAATAAGTCATGCCTCATTTTATTTAAAAATAGACTGTACAAAAAAGTGTTCAAAATTTCAGCAAACCAAAAGTAGTGACTTAAGTCCTTGGTGTCTTTAGGATGGGTGCGTGCTCTGCTTAGGCTCTCCTTCCTGCTCTTTTCAAGAGCCACTAGGAAGCAGGTGTCCTTCATCCTCAATGTTGCTGTAATATTTAAAAGCATTCATTGCCATGCAGAAGATTATTGCTCAGCCCTTCCTGGTCTGTGTTGACAGATATGCTTAGTGCTGTGGTCTAGATGCTGTTAGGCATCTCTTTGTTTCCTCACATCAAAATCACATTGCTCAGCATCTCGGTAAAAAAAAAATGTGGTGGAGAAAGTGTAGTTCAGTGCTTGAGTGCACATTTCACATATAAGGGGTCCTGGATTCAATCCCAATACATCCTAGGAAAAAAAACCTAATGCAGAGCAGATGTAGCTGAATGGCTGAGCACCTGCTTTTGCTTTTCATGTGTATGGCCCCAGGTTCAATCCCTGGTACCTCCTAAATAAATAAATAAATAAATAAATAAACAAACAACCTACATAGGTACCGTAAAAAGTATAAATATTTTTTAAAATTCTGATATCTGAAGTCTGTTAACCAGTCTCTTGTTTTTCTTTTATTCATCAATGTAGTGGGTTAAAGAACGGTAATTTATTGAGTCCTCTCAAATTCCAGCACCAGTAATGGATCAGGCATTAGTCTAGGTATTACAGTCATAAATGGAGAGTTGAAAAAAACAAATATTCTTACCTCCTTGCAACTTATATTCTAGCAATTACACAGATAGAAAAGTAAAGACCAATCATGATATAAAACAAAAGAGCTTTAATATGAATAAAGTATGAACTCCAACTATAAATCATAACTCTGCTCTCTCACATTGGATCATATCTAAACACAACCATTCTTGATGTTCAACATCCAATATAATCAAAGAAATTTAGTAGTGTTGAAGACAGAGAAGATAGAATAGATACCAGAATTATCCAATAAATTTACATCTGAAAGCACCACATCCATCCTGAAAGAGAAAAAAAAAAAACTAAATCAATATTTACAGGATAAGTCTTTGCCTTATATCAAGGAAAATACTAATTAAACAATATAAGTAGTTTAAGAAGCTAAAAGAAAGACAATGTAATTATCATTTGAGGAATGGCATAGAAGGGAATTAATAGGGAGAAGCAGAAAATAAACACCTGAATTGGGATGGCTGAGGATGGGGCAAAAAAGAAGTTTAACCCCAACTGTTTAATTTGTGAAAAGTTAGACTCTTTGCTTTTGGTTAAAAAACCTTTAAAACATAATTTAAGCCATAGCAATGACAGTGAATTTTCAAAAGTAGGCAAAAATGGAGAGTATATTTTTTTATCTCATGCTCTTTGGGAGTCCATTACATGATTTCAAAGATTACTGTTTTCCATTTTATTAAATTATTTCCATGCTTCCTATCTAAATTAATGAAGAATATTTTTCAGATTACTTAGTTTAAATTAGGAGAATATCTGCTTAAGCTATTTTAAAAGCCAAATCAGATTTTCTGATGTTTTAGATGGAAATTTATCAATGAAATATTACCATTTTTTCAATCCTCTGAGATGTTTGATCCTGTTAGAATTATTCCTTCCAAGAATAAGTCATTGATTTGGAGTCATTTAATCCTATTTAGAAAATTGGAAAAATTGTGAACAATTTTCCCTCCTGCTTTCAGGATTGGTCTATTTTCTATGATTGGTATATTTTAACCAGGAATCACACACTTCCACATAATTCTGTTCAACCTGAATACAATTTTCTCTAATTTGATATAATGTCTTAGGCTCAAACTTCATACTTCTCATAGTGAGGTTATGAATTGTCACTCCCTTGGCTCAGAAAGAGCTTCTGGCCCAGATAACTAAATAATAATGCATTATTACTATTATAAATCAACATTAAAAAACATTTTAAGCTTATTTCAATGCACTCTACATGTATTAATTTATATTATCACTCAGAGTAAAAACCTGTTTTAAAATACCACCGACATTTTACCAATGATGAAATTAAGTCAGAGAGGGAAGGTAGCATTCCTTGGGACAAATAGATCATATTGAATGGTTCTTGAATTTATCTTGGGGCTCTACAGGCATCAGGAGCATTTGGCCACAGGGATCATTTATATTCAATCCTGGCCTCAAGGCATCCTCAGTTTAAAATCCCTTTGTGTCTAGAAACAGGAATATTTCTTTTCCATCTAAGAGTTAGGTGTCTGCCACTCCCTGCAACAGCTACCTATTGTTCAGGCTTCCTACTTATTGTTAAAGATTTCTGAGTTGAAGCTGTCCTTTTAAGGCTACATAAGTAATTTTGACTGCATCCATGTTAAACTTCCTGTTTCACTGGAGGAAACACTTTTACTAAGGTACATAATAAATACTCCCTTGAATCTGGGGCTATGAAAACAGGTTATTTGGGGCATTTCTCAAAATTTCCAGTCAATATTATTAGATCTTGGAGGTCATTTCCATTTCCCATGCTTAATAAATATTATTTTAAACCTTTGCCATGATCTTTTGAAGCAGGCTAGTTAGATAGGGAATCCATAGACAGACCTGGAACCTGGCAAGAAGTCCACATGGATATTGATACTCCCAAGATGGCTGCTGGAAGACCCTCATGAGATTTCTGCCATCTGAAATGAGATTCCCTCCAGAAGCCAAGAGAAGCCCTGGATATTCTCCATGGACATTATTGTTGGGCCCTCCCAAGGGATAGATGGATGGGGTAATCAATGAAAACAGCATACACTGGAACTCTTCACATATCAAAAGCAAAGAGGGAATAATTAATGGTTTAGAAAGCAAACACAAAAGTCAAATCTCTCCCACTCCCTCTTGGCTTCTGTGCCCTGCTCTCACTGTGTTCCCCCTGAATGTATCAACACACAAGTAAAACCTGGGCATTTATAATCTATAATGGGAAATTGTTGTCTATAAATCAGCCCTGTTTATCACTCTTCAGCCCCTTACTCTTTCCTGGGGACCCATGATCTGTCATTTCCTCCCTCCCTTCCTTCATAAATTACTGGCCTAACTAACCCAAAGGGCTCTTGAAATTCATTTCTGGAGCATATTCAAGAACCTAGACAAAATCTGGTAACACTTTGAATCTCCACAGTCCTAACATTCCATGCACATTCAGTAGTTTATTTGAAATCTATTTCAGAAATAAAATAAGAACTTTTAGAGGTAAGCATTTTTGGCCATTAAATTTGAAAGTATTCCTCCATTGCCATCTTTCCCATAACAGATGAGGCATTATCTTTTATCCCAGCTGTCTTCTTTATCTCTGACTTTGTGATTGAATCCCACTCCTTCCTACAGTATCATTAATTTTATATCATTATTTATGTCATATCCTTTATTTTAAACTACTCCCTCTCAATTTGATCTAACCTCTTAGATTTCAGACACATTCTAAAATCTGCCATTCTGAAATTAAAAAAAAAAAAACAAAACAATTTTGAACTTTCATTTCCAGTTGATGGTCTCTCATCTTCCATTGGAAGCTGAAACCAGAGTCCATTCATCAGCATTTCTCTTCTTCCCAACCCATTCTCACCCTTTGCAGCCTGGGCTTTTCTTCCTATTCATGGACATCAGTCTTGATGTCAATATTTCATCAGCATAAGGTTTTGTCAGCCTTCATCATATTTTTCATCAGCAGCAGAACTGGATTAATTTCTTAAGACTCAAAATCTGTGCATGGAGTTCTTCTCTTAAGGGAAATTTAGTACATCCCTTGTGCCACTTGGATCTCTCTTTATATGTTCAAGGAACACTCCCCCTGGATTCCAGGTGGCCTCTCCTCCTGTAGGAATCTTGCAAGAGGAATCTTATTGACACCATAAAGCTACTGTTGTTCACGTGGTCTTTGGGCCACAAATGATACTCATTATCTCCCATCTTGATCATTCTATATTTTCCTCACCTCCACCTAGCCCCTCTGCTAGTCTAAGGAGCTTACTGGGTGCCAGATCATCAACTCTCTTGGGTCTGATCTTCTGGTCACAATGCCCCTCTCAGGCAGGCTTTGCTGTTCTGCCCATTTTTTAACAATTGTTCAGGGGTGCCTAAGTAAATCATGTGGTTGCCAAACATTTTCTTCCTTGTCCCTCCTACAAAACAGCATACCTCCTTCCTCCTGGCAGGCCAGACCAAGCAATTCTGCCAATAGAGGGGCCCCTATTCTTGCCTGTCAGACCCTGAGCATGAAGAACAAGAATTGTCCAGCTGGTGAACAGAGCAAAGAATTCAATGGCACTATTCTTGGGTCTTTGCTTTTTAAATAAATATTAGAATCATTTTGTCAACATTGTCAGGAAATTTGGTGTGAAGTTTGAGTGGAATTTAATTTTATTAATTAAGTAAGTGACAATTACAATAAATTGAATTGTGCTACTTGTATTGGTATTACTGTATAAATTTCTAAATGTACTACTCCTTTTCCAGATTTGAGGAAAACAATAAATGATACCTCTACTCCATTCTTGGTCAGATGGTGAAAACTGGGAAAGGGAAAAGGCAAAATGTAGATGATTAAACTTTCTGTTCTTTGTTGCTATAGGGCATGTGGAGGACAAGGTTTAAGCATACTTAATTTCACAGCAGACACCTCAAGGGAAAAATCTGGACACAGTAGATTGTGAGATAAATTTGGCTATGTGTAGTTGAGTCACAGCAGTAGCCTTAAGATTGTTTTAGAAAAATTATTATTATAAATGTATGATTAAAAAACACAGCTAATGACAAAATAATGTAAGAAAGAAAAGTATATAAACAAGAAATTTGTAAACAGCCATACTCAACAATAAATAATATTTGCATGATGATGCAAAAATGAATTAATTTAACTAAACTTATGATATAATTATTTTGGAAGTATTGTGATTAACAACTACATTGTTGAGTGACACAAAGAAGTCAATTTACTGAGTATTAATTGGCAAAGACAAAATTAAAAATGAAGGTATATATTATAAACTTGGGAATATACCCAAGAATTAAATTAATTCAAAACATGTTATGTCTGAGAAATGTGGCTGAAAATTTAGAGAAACAGGACAGACTCCTATTTGTCATTCTAAATGTGGCTATGTTAGTATTTTAATGAAGAAAAATTTGTTTTGAATATTTAGAAAGTGGGGAATTTAGTACCAAGATCTGGGTATGTGAATTATTATAGCACAGATGAAGTAGTTCCCAAGATATCCTTCTTGACAATGCCTTTGTTTCTATATGAACTGAAGGAGGCAGAGGGAGAAATCTTCATTGTTATGCACAGGTCTTAAGCATAGTGAAATGGGACATTGGAATGAATTCTGGACCAGTGCTGCTGACTCTTCAATGTATTCCCTGGGATATGAATCCTCTGGGATCTTGTTAAAATGAAGATCCTGATTCTGTAGGTCTGCTGGCAGGGGGTTTTGACTCAGATTTTCTACCAATCTTTTCAACATACCCAAGCTGCAGACCCACTTATTATACTATGTGAGTTTGAGGTCCTGTTTGGGATCTCAGCTTCTTAGGGGAGTGGTTCTCAAAATTCTGATACCTATTGAAATCACCTGAGGAGATGTCAAATTCTGACTACCCATGGGAAACACAGAAACAATTAAATTCGTATCTCTGAATGGGACTCAGGCACCCAGGAATTAGAATTTTTTAACCTCCCAAGTATATTCAGTGTGCAGAGACATTTGAGATCCACTTTCACAGAGTGTTAGATGTAACATGGAAAACTTCTATATTAATATGTATAAAAAGTATTCAGCACAGAAATTGTATGGATTTTTTTTTTTCATTTTGTATACTCTGATTAAAGAATTTACCATCTTCGTGTTCACTGGAATGATATATTCCCCATGTATTTTACAAGGTTACAAAACATCTCTCATTTTAAATATTACCCTAAAAGTAATTTCAGGGAAAAAGAATTCTTGTGAAACTAAACTCAAACTTTTAAAAAAGTATATGGA